>BCLG01003671.1:21708-48272 GCA_001602295.1 Zoysia matrella
GGCGCGCGGGCGACACTTGCATGCCGCCGCGCTGGCCTACGACTACGAGCGCTCGCCCGTGTCCTAGGCCCCAACCGAGGCCGGATCCGGACCCCGATTGGCTCGGCGAGCGAGCTCATTTTTCACCCCATCCCCAGGAGAGGAAATATCCAATGCAAGCTTAACTGCTTTTGCAGTGCGTTGCGATGTGGGCGTGGGCGTCCTCACATGAGGATTCCGGTGTGTGGCGGCCGGGATCACGTCCGACAGGACGGCCAAAAAATAATGATGAAGACGGTTAAAACCCGGACTCCAATGGGTAACGGAACGGTCCCCTGGAAACTGGAAATGCTGAAACGCATGTGTTGTCGAATCCCCTGCATGCTGAAGCTGACCTGCATTCTCTTCTCCAGAAAACAAAACAGAGAGTAGAAAGAAAGAGACTTGCATGCAGGAGCTATCGCAAAAAAACCCATGAGTGAAATACTATATTTGCAGTTAGTAATGATCCTACTACAAAAGAATCCATGGATCGTCAACATCTAACAAGGGTACGTACGAATTCTGCACAGCAAGCTATGGCGTCGATGGTGATCAGAGGACGGACGGATTGTACGACATTTGCCTTTGCGTGGCGAGGGACTCCTGGACGGACAAGTAGAGGTGCTTGTCGCAGGAGTCCAAGGAGAGGGACCGCCGGAAGGGCTGCACCGCGAACGCGTCGTCCTTCTTCCTGGTGTCGATCGCCTCGTCGCCGACGCTCTCCGCCTTGCGTTTCTGCCGCCTGTGTCTTCGTCCGGCCGGCGCGGAAGCTTCGCGGCCGAACCACGTCTCGTGCTCCCCCCGCACCTCGATCACAATGCTGTCGTCGTCCCGGCCGGCGAGCTCATCATTGGCGCCCCGGCGCTGGTGGCTGTGGGCGGTCACGGTCTTCGAGGCGGCACAGCGCGCCGTCGACAGCGGCACGGCGGCAGGCAGGGTGACGTCGCTTCGACAGAACGGGCACCTCGCGCTGCCCTGCAGCCACGTGTCGATGCAGTCGATGTGGAAGGCGTGGGAGCAGTTGGGCAGCAGCCGGACGCGCTCCCGCTCCTCGAACTCGCTCAGGCACACGGCGCACTCCGACACGGATATCCTCACGGCGGCGGCGTCGCGGTGCTCGCCCGCCTCCGCCGTGAACTTGACGACCGGGAGCATGCGGATGAGCGGCAGGCCGAGGCCCCGGTGCTCGTTCGCCATGGCGGCGCGGACGACGGACGACGCCTCCCGCTGCGGACCGCCGCCGCCGCGCGTGCGCCGGAGCCACGGCGGGTCGCGGGACCAGAGCGCACGGAGCGGCTGGCACTTGGTCACGAATGCGTAGTAGCTCGCGAGGAGCGCGAACGCCGCGAGGATGCCCACCACGGTGATGATCACCATGGTGACGCTGGCGTTCGACGGCGGCGACGATGACGAAGAGGGGAAGGATGATGGCGCCGGTGGCGGATCCATTTCAAGTGATGACGACCCGCGCTAATAAGCTGCTCGCCGGGCAGATACAGTTGAATCCTGAAAACTGTATGGGAACCGCTCTGCTGGGAGAAGCGGGAGAAAGCAAAAGCTCTGAGAGAGACGTATAGCTGCAACGAAGAAATGGAACCTATTGCACCACCAAGAGAGCAGCGCCGCTGACGCCGAGCGACAACGAGAGGGCTCGGCAGGTTTCGTAGCGAAAAGGGGGCGGCCATCCATTCAAGGGCATGGCAGCAAACTTCAGGCAGGCTCTATGCTTTTGTAGTGGCTTGTTATGCACTGCTTAATCAGTCGGTGGTTGTGACTTGCTGCTATGAGATACCAGGTGCGAGGTGTGGATAAGAGATCGATTCAGACCCTCAGTGACCCTCGGTTTCAGATCGAACGGAAGCCGGGTCAGTTGTGTAATGTCGTTTTCAGGTTGAGCAATGTCACAAAACCGCGTGGTTTATGTTGGCTATTGTAGGTTCAGAAAGCCATAGCTGTTAGTACTAGCACGCGACACTGGCCTTTATCATGTCCATATGGTTGATGTTCCTGTCCACCCTCCCTGAATAATTGCACCGTAAAGATGAAATTTCGGGATCAGGATACTCACCGATCATTGACAAGTTGCGTGCCATGTAAACATCAGCTCTGATGGATGGCGTCCCAAACAGCAATCCAGGTGAAAGAGCATGTGACTGACTGACATTTCCGTTCAAACGAGTGACAACTTCCTCCGGTCCTGGTCCTAGACCTTGAAGTGCAGGCAGGGTTCGCGCGACGTCGACCGTCCTTGCTCTTTTCCACGGCACAAAGTTTGTAAGAGAAACGACCGTGCACCTCCAGATAATTCCAGTATTTCCTATGCTGTGCTACGAGTACTGGTCAGGGACGTGGGCAGTGCTTAGGCCTCCTTAACGTGGAATTTTTTTTCCTGTTTTATGTGTTTTTTTATAAAATTAAACTAATTTTTACTAAATTTTTATGAAATTTTTACGTTCAAAAGAGCCCCTTAACTTGTACTGCCCATGCCGGCGAGGAGACCACACGAACGGCAGGCAAGACAATCGTCGTCCCGTCAAGCTGTACTCCTGGAGAAACCACTGCTTCTGCACTGTGGGTGTATTGCGATGTGCTTTTCGTCCGTGGTCGGCTCGGCGGTTACAAGGAGCTAGTATACCGTTGCCGCGCAGGCCATCCGTCCATGCGATTCTGTCTGGCGACGGCCATGGTTGTAGCCGCGCCAGCCCCACCAGTGACCAACATGGAGAGCACGGCGGAGCATGCCGGCAGTTTGACTGTAAAGCTAGTGTCTGGATGACTTGTCAGTCAGTGGTAGATCACGGGGCCGCGTAACAGCGGCGGATGTCGCCGAGTGAGTGTGACGAGGATCAGCTGGACGGCTTGTTCGGCCCCGGCCTACAATTCTACTAGGAAGTCGCGGTAACGTGCGCTTTTGTACTCGAACATTCCCATAGCGCCATAGCGGGTTCAAGTTGCTCTGAGGCCCACCTGTTTGCGTTACCCTTCTGGGTCTGAGGCGTTTGTAGTAACTGGGCTTTTTTGGGCCTCCAGGCGGCGAAGCAGAAGGGCGGAAAACCGAGTCCGCGATCAGAATAAGCTGTACCAGCCCAACATGTCCGGGCTGCCCATGAACTTTGTCAAACAAAACCCCAAGAGCTAAAATTCCTCGAAAAATGAAATCGATCCATCTCAGAAAAAAACTGATCGACGTGACCGTGTATACGTGCCACGTTAAAGTGACTGGTGTGACCAAAAATATGTCAGATTCTGAAAAATTCACAGGGTTATCTATAAATACTTGGTGTTTAAAAGCACAAATAAAAAACCCACTTGTTGCCAACTGTTCCGTCCGCGTACCCGGCGCGTGCGCTTGACCCGCCACCGCTAGTACCCTCAACTGCAGTTCTGTTCGGCTGCTCCCTCCACTCCCCTGGTCGACATACGCAGCAGTTCACCGCACCTGCGTCAGCGTCGGCTCTCTCGCTTTCGTTGAAAGGGCGTGCCTCCGACGGCATAGCAAGAGGCAGGGGCACGATGGTGACCGCCGCCGCGGACCGCCGCAGCAAGTCGCCGCACCTCGACCGCGCGGCCGCGCGTGTGGGTGCATCACGGCGGTCGGCCAGACAGGGACGGCTTATTTCCGGCGTCGGACTATTGAAAATCTCGGTGTTCCGACTTCCAAACACGCGCCACTGTAGCTCGCCGAACTTTTTGCTCTCTTGTCGATTGCAAGCGACACTGCACCGCGGAAAGACGCGGCGTCGAGGAAGTCAACGGCCCGGAACTGCTTCCATCCGATTTGTCCGATACAGAATTATCAGCAGGAATTGAAGATTCCATCGCTCATGTGGGCGTATTATTCGTCGCCGCGGAGGAAGGGCCCCCGCGCTCCCAACCAAGTCAACCCCCTGACGCTGTTAGCTGTTAATCAAGTGGCGAACCACATGGAATCGTGCCGTTTCTGCCCTTGATCGTGTGCAACTGCAGTATTTTACACTCTCTGTAGCGTGCAGCGCTGTGGCGTCAGCGATGCAAGTTGGCCGTTCCCATCGCGCTACGCCATCGTTTGGTCAAGTCTATGCGTATGAAGGTTCGTTCTTCCCGGGTCACAAAAATAATTATCGATCTCCCTCTAGGTAAAAAAAAAAAACAGTTGGCATCATGGTACCAGTGATACACGCTACCGGTCATGAACGGGGCGTTTCTTTTCGCGCTGGTTGGCCAAACACGGCTTTGTTAATTGAGAAATAATGGCTTCCACATTATGTTAATTGCGTTCATGAGCAAAAGTGGTGATGCGTGTGTTACATAAGCTACCTTGTGACGTTGACATGGAGGCAGTGGAGGATCTCTGCAGTCTGCACGGCCCCCCGTTTGATCTTATCATCGTCACCGTCCGCGTGTAATTTAAAAGCTCGGGGAAAAAAAGCTTATTTTTGAAGGGTACCAAAAAAAATCTTATGGGATGTGCAAATCAGGAATTGAACCTGGGGTTCCTTGATCGTGCTTACATAAGCATGAAAGCAGTGGAAATGTTTACAGTTGCTTAAAGTGACTAATCTCAATTACATTCAGTCACGTAGTCATTACGGTTTCCGTATCCATTAACTAATAGTCGGCGAGGAAGAAAATAGAAGCCAGAGCTCGTTTTTTTCCAAAATATCACGGACGAAGCGACGAAATGCATGGTGGATGGCGAGGTGCATTACATTACACCTGACATGTCATCCAACGACATCTCTGGTGCGCCAACCAGTCCCAGCAGCGCACGGATCATAGCGGTCAGGTACGAGGGAGGACTATCGATCGACACGGCGATATTAGATGTTGTGCAGAACTTAATCAATGGAACAGCTACGGAATGTCATCCACGAACAGAATTAACCTGCCGAGGATCAAAAACCTGAACCGACGTCTATGCTGCTGCTGTACATTGCATGCACACGACGCGACCGGATCAATCAATGGAGCGAGCAAAGTGCAAGAAGACACGAACCGGATGCCGTCGGTTTAGTCACTCACGGCTCGAGGTGGATCGGCAGCACCGTGCTCCGCGAGCTCCGGCCTAGCCCGAACGACGACAGCAGCCGCCGGAACCGCCCGCTCGTCTCGCCGGTGGTGTTCGCAACGATGCTGCTGCTTCCAGTTAACCCTGCGACGTCGACGCGGCTGGGCCCGGCCTCCGAACCATCGGCAGCCTCCTTCCGCGGCTTCCGTCGCTGGTCGCCGATAAAGCAGTCCATGGAGAAGGACCGCGTGATTATCGGCTCCTGCACCGCTCCAGTTGACTTGGTCGGGAACCGGCACGAGCTCCCGTACCCCATCCTCGCGGCGGCGCTGATCTGCCTGTCGCCGCCGAGCTGCAGCTCGCGGCACGACGCCTCGCGCTCGACGTCGCGGGTGATCACCGGGATCGAGCCGCCGGTGACCACCGTGCGGCAGAGCGGGCAGCTGACGTTGTGGTGGAGCCAGGTGTCGATGCAATCGATGTGGAACGCGTGGGAGCAGCTGGGCAGCTGCTTGAGCCGTTCCCCCGGCGCGAACTCCGCGAGGCACACGGCGCACTCGAGCGCCGCCGACGCGGACCGCGCGTGGCGGCGGTACTTGACGACGGGGAGCGCCGCGACGACCTCCGGGTCGAGCCCGCTCGGCAGGTCGGCCTCGTAGTCGGTGAAGAACACCGCGGACACCCGCTCCACCAGCTCCTCGCGCCGCGACCGATGCAGCAGCCCGGACCCCGGCCCGCCGCCAGCGCCGTGCAGCCAGCAGCGGACGACGAGGAAGTAGTAGGTGATGAGGATCAGCGAGGTGACTATGAACCCGATGGCTATGACGAGGGCGATCGGGAACGCCACGCCCGAACCCGCGAACGTCGGCGGGGACGCGTTCGGCGGTAAGGCGGGCGCGTCTGCCATCCCCGCCGCCGCGTCCATCGCCGCGCAGCACGCACTCGCACGCACCGGGGCCAAGTCAATGCTTTCGCGAAGACAGATCGGCACCGGAGCTTGCCGACCGGGGCAAGAAATATGAGGTAAACTCTGGACTGGTGGCTGCGGAGGCGTGAGGCTTAGCTAGCGAGCGATCCAAGGAAACGCGACCTGAAGCTTTGCTGCAGGCTGTACTTGCCGGTGGCCGGCCGCTAGTGCGCGTGGTCGCGTCGGTTTGTAGAAAAGAAAACAGCGCCACGCCACCTCGCGACTAGTCGTTCGAGTCCAGCGTGCCCGGGGCACAGGCTGCGACACCACAGCGACGGCGATGGTTCAGCGGTGTGGACGCGCGTCCGATGGGCTGGCTTCCGTTCCTGATCGGCTGGCTGCCTCTGCCTTCGCTCTACCAGGTCAACGCCTCGGCCGCGCGCAGGGCTGCTCGTCTGCTCGCACTTTTTTTTGCCTGCGAGACATGTGCGCGTCGTCCTCAACGATCCGCCAACGGGTACAAACAACGGCGGAGGAGGAGCTTGCCGAGAGCCGCCGGCGCGCCGGAGACATGAAGTCGCCTGCTCAGTGCATGCTATGCTGAACTGCAAAAACTCGGCATCTTAGCATTAACACGAGTAAATCAGCGTGTGCGTGTGACTCATCTCGGGATACGGCACCAGCTGATTCTGTGTCGTATACCGCAGGAAGCCATCCAACTCGTTAATACTGGTTACTGTTCAGATTATATATGGCGTAATTACGTAGTAATACAATCTGTTAACTTCTGAAGCACAATCCCAGGTTTGGAGTCCATATCAGAGTGATTGCGCTTGGCTTAAAATAGGCGTCCACTGTGTGTTTGTTTCCGTTTATAAGCAACTTATGAGCCAAGACGTACGTCAACCAAGATTCTCTTTTTCTTTTCAAAACCGCGCGTGGAGTCAACCAAGATTATCACAAACCGTACCATCAAACACAACGTTGCTATTGTGCGAGATTGATGATAACGCCAAAAAAAAAAAAAAACAGCATGATTGTTTTGTTTCTAGTGCCATTTTCTGTCGTTAAGTACCTACCGTTATCGTCCGCCTAACTCATTGCCCAATTGTAGTAGTTCAAGTGGATTAACTTGAAAAACATGTGCATTGAAACTGCTCCGATTGGTATATGGATTCGTCGAACTGGCACGTTATCCTATCTACGCTCTGCTTGTTTCGAAGAAATCCGGTTTGGACTACGCTCCTGCCTGTTTAGATAATTACATCCACCGGATTAATAGAAGGCGTCGTTCAAGAGTGGTACGTCCTATCAGAAAACAAAAGGAGCAGTTCTAGCCACGTACCCTCTTCAAACTAATTACGTTATTCTGTTCCCGTTTCTTTAAATAAATTATTTGGAGGTCAACGACCGTTGCAAACGTATACTACTAACTCGTATCGTATATACCCGATGTCGACTTGACAGGCTACGTACCTATCGTTGTGAATGCAATCAATCAATTGTGTCCCAAAAAATCAATCAATTGGCTGTCGCTCTGATTCATCAAATCCTCAACCTTGATGTGTACGTGACAACATGTTGACAGGAGTCAGGGATAAGCTGATTTCATTTCAGGAACACAGGAGTATGTTATACTTCCTCCAACTTTAAGTGATGTTTTTTAACTTTTAGATATCACATTTGACCATTCATTTCATTTAAAAAATTTGCGAAAATTTTGTTTATTTTATTGTGAATTAAACATGATTTATTTATTTTATATTTGAATAAGATCAAGAGTCAAACGTGATGTCAAAAATCCAAAAACGACACTTATTATAGGATTGATAGGATATTTAGAAGAAAGAGAATAAAAAGAAACCTAACATGGGCCCATTTCTAGCGGAAGTTTGAAGCCAGCTTCGGGATTGAGGTCCATCCGTCCATGTGGACATACGATTCCCGGCCCAGAACTGAATTGCAAGGTTCTGAGCGTTGTTTTTCCTTTTTAAAATTTCTAGGCCCAAGTTCTGTGACAATCAACCAGTACGTGCACCAATGTATTGAGGAGGAAAAAGGCCAGCGTGGTTCCTGACCAGAGGTAAAATTCAGATTCTTTCTTTTTTTTTAAAAAAAAAAGAGAGAGTAAAATTCATGCAACATGCCGCAGCACGACTCGTTCATAGTCACACCTGCGATTGATTAGTAGGAATATCCCATTTACAGTGCTTTCTAGGATTATTACAAATTTGTACTACTACGCACATAGAGTAATATGTTTATTGGGTGTTAATACGGCGGATCTGCTCCTCAAACCAGATGCGATTTCTACGTATTCGCCGTACTTCGCGAGACAAATGTGTTGTGCCCGCTGCGCGCCGCTTCCCAGCTGCATATGCCATTTCAGGTTGTCATATTCGATCTGGCAACAGCAAGTGTTTGCACTGTAGCATTGCCGGCCGGCAACAGGGGAGATCACTCATGTCCGTGTCTGGCTGCATGCGTGGCGTTCACCAATGCACGACGACGTCTCAGGAAAAATCTGCTGATTCGACTGCTGCCGCCGTCGCCGTCGTCCTCCCGGGGCCACGCTCCTATCTGGCGCCGCGCGACGCCACGTCTCCGCGGCGGGGGAGGGACGAGGTGGTCGCACCGCGGCCCTACAGAGTGCGGCCGCAAGAGTCGCGTCCATCGGCCGGCGCCGCGGTAGCCGGGGCGCGCGACCAGCCCACTGGGGCTTCACATGGACCGCGCCAACATGGCACCGGATCGACGGACGCAGCGCGCGGGATGCCAAATCGGGCCGCGCGCTGCGCAGGTGATCGGCGGCTGACGGGACGGCGACGTGCGCGAGGGGTCGATGGAGAAAGGCGCACCGGCGCTTTCGCAAATCATTGCCGAAACGCAGCCATCCTCTGCCGCGCGATCGAGATCCCCTTATCCGCTTTGCTTGGCAGTCGGCACCAATTTGCTCCCAGATTTTCATCGTCTTTCTTTCTTTCCTCCCTGTTTCGGCGAACCACACCGCCGGTTCTTCGTTATGCATGCATGGAAGCCGGACTCCGGAGGCCCGTGAACATTTGTACTCGTCGGCGTCACTAGGGCTCTAGGTTTTTAGAGACTAGATCCCTAGGTGAAATGTAAAGCTACCTAGCGAGCGAGAGAGGATTCTGCCGAACACACGATTCGTTCTGGCGGTAATATTGGGCTTCAATCAATCAAAAAGACAAAAGTTATTCCAGTACTAATAAAGATAGCAGCCACGCACAGGTACATGCATAAAAAGACTGGCTATGCGCACGCGTTAAACTGAAAAAACAATGACTGAGATTCTATGAAATCGTGACTGGTAAAAAGGAATATTGACTAGGTCGGCCGGCTTTCAGGACTAGTACTGTCGTCGAGGGTGTGTTTGGTTGATCTGCGAGCTGTAAATAAACTGCTGTGAGCTGCGAAAAATCTACTGTAAAATATAAAAAAGCCGTTTGGTTGAAAGCAGCTCTAAGGTTGTGAAACTGCAAGATAATATATATATGGTATTATAATTATAATTATAGTATAATTATAGTTATATTACATAATTATAATTATATATTACATAATTGTAACTATAGTAATAATATAATTATATTATATTATGTTATTACAATTATTTAATATAGTTATAATTATGTAATGTAATTATAATTATATTACATAATTATAATTATATAATATAACTATAATTATATAATTATAAGTATATTACATAATATAATTATAATTACATTGCATAACTATAGTTACATAATATATTTATATTTAATTATAATTATAGAATATAATTACAATTATGTATAATTATAATTACATTACACAATTATAATTAGAATTATGTAATGTAATTGTTGTTATATTTATAATATATGATTATTTAATATAATAATAATTATATAATTATATTTATATATTAACCGACGGCCACAGCCGGCAAAAGCAAGTCTAAACCTGCTTTTACTTTTGAACTAGAAAAAAGCTGCTTCCTGAAATATGTTTAAGTTTGAATAAAGTCAAACTATTATAACTTTTACTAATAATATCTAAAAAATTACATAATTTGTAATATAAGAATATATATTTTATGAAATCTTATTTCTTGTTGAATCTAAAAAAATATAATTTTTATATAATAAAATATTATTAATTATATATTATTAAACCTAAAATGATTATATTTTGAAATGAAGAGAGTATATATATGACATAAGTGTGTCGACCTCCAAAGTAAAGAACTGCGTGGCTGCACAATTATGAATTGGGCTTATTACACTTTGTTTGTTTCGCCCGTAGACGTAGTATAAATAGTTGGTATTTTACATATTATAATTTGAAGAGTATATTTTATAAAACTAGTTTCTCAAAACTATCATAAAACTACAGATTTAGTGTATCTATGTGTTACAATACTAAATGTTTTAGAAAGTGTATTGTAAAATTACATGTTTTATCAGTAATGTATCATAAAACTACATATTTTTTGACTCTTTAAATCTGTAGTTTTTTAATACACCACTTATAAAATATGTAGTTTGTGATACAATTTTTTAAATATATAGTTTTGTGATATATAGATGCACTAAATCTGTAGTTTTGTGAAATTTTCTTTAAAGCGGTAGTTTTGTGATAGTTTTGTCAAACTAGCTGTAGTTTTGTGAAATTTACTCTAATTTAAAATAAGTATATAATGAGTAGCTTATCAGATTATAATCTCAAACAAATAGGACATTAGCTCAACTGATCACGATTTCTTGTGACTGAATGTGCCCACTTTTATTTTGGAGTAAATTTCACAAAATCCGGGCAATACAGAAAAGATCATGCTGATAATGGTAGACTAGTACTTAGTAACTACTCCTATATTATACTCACTCTGTTTCAAAATATAAAGATTTCTAGGTTTAGTCAAAGTCAAACTTGACTCAGTTTGACCACTAATAATGTATAATTAATAATATTTTATTATATAAAAAATTATATTTTTTAGATTCATCGTGAAATAAACTTTCATAAAAAGTATATTTTTATGTTATAAATTATGTAATTTTTAGATATTATTAGTAAAAAATAAAAAATTGACTTTCATAAAATGTTTATATTTTGGAACGGAGGACACTACCACAGGTTAAATGCCGCACATGTAGAGCCATGTAGGGCAACTCTTTACAATTTCAAGATAAATTGTCTGTTCAAATAATGTCCATGACTGACATCAATACTTATTTGTTCTATTCTTCGCAAGCAGATAAAAAGAAGTAGAATATCGAGCTCCTCTTTCCAGTGGCCATACACAACGAGACGTATCGCCATTTGCCATCCAGTAAACTATCAATGCAGAATGCATTTCTCTACTGTACATACGTCAGGAACCCAACCCAGAATAAACAAGTACTGGTTTCCTACATGCAGACGACGCTGGTTCGTTCCATTCTGCTTTGCATCCATTTTTTTCTGAAAAATGTCCAGATTCGTCTTTTCCAGAAGGGAAAAGAGGCATCATGCATTCTACGATATAACTGAGAAATTTCAAAGCGTTGGAAACAATGCGCAACGCTCCCCTATCTGGCACGTGCACAGATCATGCGGCCAGGATTTGGTGGCTACCACCGTCGAAGACAACAATATGACAACCTGTGCTGCTGCGCAGGGCACTAAAACGTCCTAGGCCTTGATAGGCATCATCAAGAGGGTACTGATTTTTGTTTTTGCCCATGAACTTGTTGGAGGGAAGCAGGTGAGAAGGTCCAGTACTGCATCTGCCGGCCTCAGGGTTCGAGCCGGTATTGGCGCGCTCGAGAATCCCGGGCCCCGGTCTCTGGGCTACTAGCTTATGGTTCCGCGCACGGACACGAATGCGCAGGTGCCCAAGTGGTGGCATTCCATCGGCGGGGCGGTTCCGGTTAACGACACTGCATATGGGAACCCAAGTTGATTCAGGGGCGAGAGCGATGCGATCGCGCGCGGCACCACGCGATCGGGAGAGCGTCCCCTTCCGTCCGTCTATCCGTGGAGATAATAATTCAGCTATCCGGCCGCGGAGCTAGCTCTCGCCAGGGCCGGGGCGGCAAAGTGCAAGGCTACCTGTCCACCTGCTCATCCGCCCGGCGCCCGGTGAAAATTCCGGCCGGCCGCTTTTTCTCGCGTTAGTCCGCTGTCCACGTGCCCCAGATTCCGCTGCGCAGCGACGTCCACCTCCCTCCGCGCGCGGGCCGGCTTACCAGCGGCGGCGGCGGCACCCTGCGTGCGTTGCGCCATCCTATTGCACCGTCACGCACAGAAACAGGGCACATCAGGCTGTCGGGATCAGACGTCCGTTTAACATTTCACTTCAGGAAGAATCTATAACTTGAGTTCCCTGGCTGGGTAGATCGATCTCTGCTCGACCGGTCGCTGTATCCATCCGCGGCCGCCTTTAGAGCAGTAGTACGTAGAGCAGAGACGAGCGCGGCCGGTATCGGTAAAGCGCGTTCCGATCCGAATGGACCTGCGCCGTTGATGATAAGGCAACATGAGGTAGCAACTCGCGCGTCATCAAGCGGCCGCACCGTAACCTTACCACGGCGAAGAAAGCTGCATGCGATACCGTATGCAGCCCACCGTGTATAAATATGGCATGCACCGGGCAGAATCCCAGAAACATTTATCCAGCTCTCTCTCTATCTCTCTGGTAGAGTGCTACTAGCTAGCTATACTTGCAGAGTGTGGAGTATATATATACTAGACTTGCAGAGTGTATTAACTAGTACTTGCCTCTAGCTTGTTCATCAGCTACTAACTGCTGCGATCATGGAGGATGACAAGAAGGAAGGCAAGTACCGCGGCGTGCGGAAGCGGCCGTGGGGCAAGTTCGCCGCGGAGATCCGGGACCCCGAGCGCGGCGGGTCCCGCGTCTGGCTCGGCACCTTCGACACCGCGGAGGCGGCCGCCAGGGCCTACGACCGCGCCGCATTCGCCATGAAGGGAGCCACGGCCGTGCTCAATTTCCCCGCCGAGGTTGGCAGGATGAGCGGCGGCTCGTCCTCCTCGTCGACGTCGGCGCCGGCGACGGCCGCCAGGGGGAGGGCCCAGATCCCTGACTCGGAGAAGGTGGAGCTGGAGTACCTTGACGACAGGATCTTGGAGGAGTTGCTCGCCGAGGACAAGCACCACAAGAACTACTGATACTACGACTAGCTGCATCCTTGCATACGGGGTCATGATCAGACGCTTGTGCTTGTGCAGCCGCCCCCTCCCTCTAGTGAAGGGCGATGACTAATACTCTGCTGCGAAGAATAGCCTTTGTATGTCCTTGGTGCCCGGGTTGAGCAAGGGTATAACTAGTCATGACTTGCATGGACACACGTGTAGACTAAACAGATTACACGTCACTGTTCCAGCAAGGACATGCAGCGCGTGCTATGTCATCACGGCGAAGACGGGAGCAGACCAGCAAGCACGCATGCATTTGCTGGTTCCTTGAGCGCCGTGTACGATTTGCACGGAAGCAACAGAATCTCAACAGAATATGCTTATACGCATTCCCTTTTATATATGCAGGGTATATATACATGCTACGCTATAAGGCTATATAACATGATTTATGTGCGAAAAATACATATACAGCTAGTAATTGTTTGTGGAATGCTCGATATTTTTGATCTTGTGACTTTCTGATTCTTGTGAATGATGAAAGAGAGAGCTATCAAATGGGCACCTCTTCTTGATGAAAGGTATAGAGAGAAGATGAGATTAGAAAGAATATTCTTATTGTAGTATCTGAGACTTTCCTCCACAAAATACTTCACCTAGTTTGCTTTTTTTTTTTGGTTGAAATGTTGTTTCGGTACAACACTTAAAAATACACATATACTCACACCCCTACAAAGTTTACACACATATATACACATCTAAAGTATATGAGACATAATAGGTATTTGATGATACAAAATAAAGTGTCATGTATTTCTCATTTAATACTGAAAATTTATCATCAAAAGAAGGGGAGCCTTGGTGCTTGTGACCATGAGGTCACAGGTTCAGGTTCTAGAAACAACTTTTTGTAGAAATGTAGAAACATAAATATGCATTTTATTTTATCACATGCAAAACAAATTGTACTATTAGTTGTTAGCAATGGCGGATCAAGCCTCTCTAGGGCCAGGGTGCCATGCCCCCCCCCCCCCCCCAATCTCCATCATTTGCTAAATAAAATAATAATTTTGTTGCTTAAATGATAATGTTTTGCTACTTAATTCTCAAGCAAAGGCTATATTACTCTCTATTGGCCCCCTCTACACTTCGTGTCAAGCTCCTCGCTGGTTGTTGGAGAATACTTTTATGTATTCACTTCATTTTTTTTTTCTCAAAAATGTCTTTTCTTCACATCCTTGAGCATGAGTGAATACAGGTAGATTACGAGAAACCAATTCTCGAACGAATGATTGAAGAACCATAGCATTACCTTACACTCTATCTATTAAAGATCTTATCTACCAACAACATTTTGATTCGGATATGAGTTTTACAAGGTTAGAATGATCTATACTTGGTGGGGAAGAATATTAGAAGTTGGTTTCGCTACAGATCTTTTGGCTGATCCGGCCGGACTTCATAGGATCACAGGGTCTCCATCGACCGACAGACAAATAGCAAATGCTCCGAAAAGTTCGTTAGCTTTTGCATAATCCACCGAGTCATGGATTAGTCAAGAATGATGGGAACCGAGTCGATTCTCCACCGAGACGGAACCCCTGTGCCACCTTCCTCGCGGAAAGAAAACGCTTACGTAAGCATCCAAAAACGATAGCCCGCACTTGCCAAACACGGCCAGACCGTGTTGCGCATTGTGGTCCCTTTGTACCGGCTCGAACACGCACGGGGCCTAGGAACGGACCAGGCGCGGACGCCGCACTTGGGTTGCCGTCGAGGGGATGGGCTGCTTCGTAACTGGGCTAAAAGTGGCCTTCATAGGGCCCATGTTTGGTTATCTGGGCCACAATACTTTGCGTCGCAAATTCAACGAGTTTCTACAGGTATTCCGTATCAGTTAGTAATTTTCAGTACCGACGTTACTATATTTATAAAATTTTATATTTGTTCACAATGAATCTTAACAAGAATCATACAAATAATTAACACGAGCATATATTCGACATTTATTGACTGACGGCTGACGCTAAAAAAATTCTGAAGGAACCACCACACACAGAAGCAAATCGTACAAAACCAGAAGCTCTCGTGCACGCGTGGCATGCCGGAGAACACCACTGGCCCAAACCTTGACTCGAGAGCGCGCTCTAGTTATGCCTGCTCCTCGCCGACGTTGTCCTTGGAGATCTCCTCAAGCGACTTGCTCTTGGCCTCCGGCACGAACAGTGACATGAGCATGCCCAGGAAGTTGGTGCCGGCGAGAAGGAAGAGCGCGTTGCGGATACCGACCCCGGGCGAGTACCCGTGGTCGGGCTTCTTGGGGTCCTGCGCGGCGTACAGGAAGCCGAACGCTCCGATGATGGCGCCGGCCTTGCCGGCCGCGGCGGAGATGCCGTGGCACGTAGAACGGAGCCTCGCCGGGAAGATTTCCGCGGGCACGATGAACGTCGTGCTGTTGGGACCAAAGTTGGCGAAGAAGAAGGTGAGCCCGTACATCACGACGAACCCGGTGTGGTGCGCTGGCTGCGTCCAGTGCTCGTACGGAACCGCGAGCGCGATCATGAACACAGTCATCATGAGGAAGCCCATGACTTGGATCCAGAACCTCCCAACGATGTCGATCAAGGCCACGGTGAACCAGTACCCTGGGACGGTGCCGCAGAGGCAATTAGCGCCTGGGCGCGGGAGATGCGGAACACCTCCTCGATGGCGTTCATGGTCCTCGCCGGCGGGATCCACCCGACCTTGGTGAAGATGTCCTTCTGGAACAGGTTCTGGCTATAGAACGCGATGTCCAGCAAAAACCATGTGCTGGTGGTGGCTAAAAGGTGGAGGCCGTGGCGATGCAGGAACTGCGACGAGAAGAGGCCCCAGGTGTGGCCGAAGGCGACTACCTCACTCTCCACCTGCTCGTCCTCATGGATATCCTTTTGGAGCACCTTGGACATGTCGGCCGTGGCCTGCTTCGTGTTGCGAGCGATGAGCGCCGTGTAACGCGCTGTCTCCGGCATCTTCATGCGCCAGTAGTAGGCGAGAGCGGCGGGAATGATGCCAAACATGAGGATGATGCGCCACATGCAGTCGGCCTGCGGCACAAGGGACCCCACGGCGTCGACGTAGTACGGCGGAGCCGGGAATGCGTTCCGGAATGCCGCTGAGACGACGATGGCCACGATGGTTCCAAACAGGATGCCGAAGCCCTGCATGGCGAACACCGCAGCGATGAAGGCGCCGCGGGTCTTTTTGTTGGCGTACTCAGACATGATGGTGGCGCTGAGAGGGTAGTCGCCGCCGATGCCGAAGCCGAGCCAGAAGCGGAAGAAACAGAGCGAGCCAATGACGCCCTTGGGCGTGTTCCCGAACGAAAGGCCCGACGCGACGGAGCAGAGCACCATGAGGATGAGTGTGAAGCCGTAGACGCTCTTGCGCCCGAGCTTGTCACCGAGCCATCCGAAGAAGAGCTGTCCGGCGAGCGTACCGCAGAGGGCGACGCCGGTCACGGCGGCCGACACTTTGGGTTGGCAGAGTGCCCGGATCAGGCTTGGAGGGGTCGGTGTAGTATAGGCGGCCGAGGAGCTTGGTGACGAGCGCGATGCAGAACAGGTCGTATGCGTCGGTGAAGAAACCCATGCCGGCTATGACGATCGCCATGAAATGGTACCATTGCGTCTTCGCCTGGTCGAGAGTGGCCAAGACGTTGAGCTGACCTCCCGCCATGTACTTCAATGATTTGCTCGCTAGGCGTATGCAAGAGAGATTAAACTTGGATGAAAGAAAGGCTGTTTAGCTTCGAGCAGAGTGAGGAGGATTAACCCAAGGGAGGGCTGGAGAAGATGGTTATGCTTTAGCTCGTTTATTAGTTGCATATTTATAGCCAGGCAGGCCGGGAAGATGAATCTACAAATGCTAAAATAAAAAATGTTATCTAGCGATCGAACATTACCAAAACGGTCCCTAACAAGTGGACACATTGCTAATAAAAGATTAGTGATATGAAAGTCAAATGCTTTGCTTGAGAGAAGCGCAGCTGGTTTGAGTGGGCTGTTTTTCTATGAGATCTGTAGTTTAGAGCAACTGATACCAAAACTAAATATCTAAACATGAATTTAGATACTTGAGGTAAAAATAATAGTTCAACAAATACATATATCAGAACATAAAATATAGCTACCCATCTCCATCAAATTAGGTACCTACATATATAGTAATGTTTTAGGTCTACCTATATATCAAAACTATAGTTAATAAGGCATAAGTTAGGATGGTGTAGTAGATTTAAATTTTGAAAATGCTGAATTTAAATATCTTTTGCAGGTAAAAACTATTTTAGATATCAATTCTGATTTATCAACGACTTAAATATGAATTTAGGTACAATAATTTTAGATAAGCCTGTTGGAGTTGCTCGTAGCAGTATCAGATTAAGTTCATAGGGTTTGACCTTCAAATTCCGTATACACGTGGAGGTGCATGCCCTATCAGCGCAAGGCTTACATTTTTTATGCACGGGCTACCAGAACTGTACTGTTGAAATTTAGTGCCTATTTGGTAGGGCTTTAGATAATGCAGAAAACAACTTCAGCTCTCGATTTTATATGAAAACAATTTTCCCAATTTATTTTGACTTATTCTATTTATATAACTGTTTCCTAAAATAGCTTAGTTTGGTTTATTCTATTTATCAAAGCCACATGAAAAGCTCTACAAAGGGGTCATGAGAATAAGAAAAAAAAAATTACGTGCTCAATTGAACCATGAAAAACAATAATAACTGTAAGAATGTGTAATATCACAAGAACAGAGACGTAATGATGTTGTTCCCAAATTCGATTATGATTGCTCTTAATATCAGATCGCCAGGCTTGCCACATTGTTCACATTCCACTAGGAGTCGCTTAATATTACTTTAAAATACTGTTCTATTCTGTTTATTTTTTTGCAAGAGAACATTAAAATAATTTCTGGATAAAATCATGCAAAAATTGTACTACTATTAGATATTGGTTTATGTCCAGTGGGGAGACATTTGACATCTTCAGCTATTAGCTGAATCATTGACCCATATTTTCGTCTTGCGGCCCATCGGCCACCAATTCACAACTAGCTGCTCGCCCGGCTTTCAACGTACTCCTGATCGTTACCGGATCTGGATATAATACTAAATTAAGGCTTTCTATTTTGTTCTTACGCACATTAGTTGTCAACGCGAGAAGAATATTGCGAAGATCCTAATATGCGAATCTTGCCGGTGTTTTATTGTAGCCTTCGGCCCTTCGTCTTTGCCTGCGCGTTGATCCGCTACCCAAAAAAAAAAATCAGATCATGTCAGTTTAATCAATCTGTAGTGACCTTCACCATCTACCCGGCTTCCTAGACGAAATGTAGCAGTCTCAATCGTTCAGAAATTGGGATGTTATCGATATGGCAAGTTGACAGCGAGGATATTTACTCGATTGACCTCAGATGCTAAAAAAACATGTCCTCTGGAAAATAGCGAACTTTAGAAGAACTTTTTTTATTTTTAGGTGTCAATACATATAGAAAGCAACAGTCAATCACTTAATCCAAGCATCACGCTTGACGGAATCATTTGCTGGGATCGCTAAGATCAAATGTCAACCATATTCATTTTAAATGGGTTGACATTTTTCAGTTCATTGCAGTTGACTTACTAAACAAATATCACATTGATACGTCACATACAGTTAACTAAACAGACACAATAGCGAAATTTTCCAACGTGCTGACTGTCCACCAAGCGCCACCTTATTTAAATGTTCATACCACATAAAAAAGGGCATTTCTATTTCATGGACAAGTCAAAGTTCTATACCTTACAGCATCAAAAGAGTAAAACCCATCTACAGAATTTATTATACATTTATATGCACCTTTATTTGTTTTATATAATACAAGATAATCATTCTAAAACTCGACCTGCGGGGGATAAGTCTGCCCCCATGGCATTGCATTAAGAAGAACTTCTCACGCAGGTTGAAAAACTCCCAAACCCCTACCTCACCTTTGCAAAGCGGACCTGGACCACACCGTAGGCATGTTCCTAGTTGTGGGATAGACGACTAGATTTTTTTATCCTCATCCTGAAATTACTCCCACTGGGAGTTGACACGACCTAAGGGATTATACAGAGGCTCCTTAACCACTAGGCTAAAGAAAAGATACATAATCATTCTTACTAAAAGGAAAAGAAGGAATATCACAAAGTAACAACACCAACTCAGCTAGACGCAAGCGCAGATCACAAAGGGATCTCTTCTAGAGGATAGATGGATTATAAAGTCGGTATAAACCATGGAGCTCTCATTTGCATGTTCATGACAGCTCAACCAGATGGTCTTTGGTAGACATGCTTTGTTCTTGGGTCAACAATTATGCCCTTTCCACCGTTCACTTCAAGATCATGCCTGCAGGATTGATTATTTGAAGCCAAGTCTAACTAGTGGTCCCAAAAATAAGGAATATAGATTGCTTACTGGAAGACAAAATCAGGAATGGTTAGTTGTTCGCGTGGTACGTATCTAAACAACTGCACAAGTCTGTCAACATAGACTACTTTCTTCCAAACCTAATTGAAACAGAAAAAGTTACAAACACGTAAAACAAGGAGTATGCGAAAGACAAAGGAACATGATAGATTCACTATAAATACCTCTCCATCAACAAAAAGCTGCATCGCCAAGATGGCTGTTCTCAATCCCACTGTTGGGTGGAGTACATATATCGCCTGTGAAGATTGTTGATATTCATGTTCTCCTGATATAAAATTAGAACCACAATATGAGGTCAATGAGATAATCACCTGAAGATTCTTTTTATGTTTCCGACCAAGTATTTGTTGTAACCGTTTCATGAATCCTAAGTCAGGCTGCCTGTAAATGCAATTGAAGATTTTAGTTCCATAAACCAAGGTTAAGATGAAGTATGTATATGTGTAATTTCCATCTCACCAACATATTCAACACTTACACTTGTAGGGATGCTGCAGAGTGGAAATAGACAATTGTGTAAGGCTTTTGAATTAAAGGTTCAAATTCCTACAAAAATAGCATGGGAAGATGCTATCAGAATTTACTGCTCAACTGAGCCTAACCAATATGAATAAAAATACTATGCAGTTAGGAGTCAAGATATTAGATATTGCAGGGTCTTGATGAAAAAATTATGGAACTATTTACAGAGCGCATGATAAATATACATACGTCAAATTCAAATTTCACTTTCTGTCAATACTTGGGCAGTGAAGCCCTGTTACAAATAAAATTCAGAAATTTATTATCCCACTGGAAACATTAAATAATTTACTGATGAATTGTTCAGCTTCTGAAAGCACCATACAATAAAAAATACAACAACAAATTACATCAGATCATTTCTTAATAAACACAGTAAAATACGGTTGTGAAAAAGAGAGCTGAAATACAGTTGGGAAAGCTTGGGAAGTTGGAACTCTTAAATGATAGTAAAATAGAATAACTTAGCAGAAAGTCGTAGCTGATAATTGAGGGCATTTGCAAGATTATAGGCAGAAACAAAAAGAATGATACTCTTTATAAGCATTTCAACTGTCTAAGCAACATCACTGATCACCTTTACTACATATAGAACAAACCGTTCAATATCCAAGCAGCGACGAAGAAAGTGAGCACCAACAACAACCATAACTGGATGCCCTTCACTATCAACCCCTCCACGGTAGCTGTAATTAATTAAGAAAATTAAAAGGAAATTAATAATTATGACAATAAGGAAATGCCAAGCGACACAATTAAGGAGAATCCAAAATTAACAAAAGAAGACATTAAAGTCGCATACATTATTTTCATTTCAGCAATATCCGCAAGATTCATAGAAGTAGCCTTAGAAAGGTATCGTGAATGAAGTGAATATTCTTCAGCAGCAGATAACGGCGGACTGCCAATATCACCGAACCCAAGTAAGTTAGCAAAGTTAAACCCCTTTTTCGCTTGAGCAGATTTTTCCCATTGCTCCTTGCGTCGGAGATCAGGATCTTTAATTATAGACATAAACACAGGATCCAAATATGAGTCCAGCTTGAAAGAATTCCTGTTCAGATAGACTAGCAAAAATCAGGCAAAGTCCTAATAGAAGACTACTAAGAATATAGAGAAATCTTTCTTTAATTTCTTTTCAGCAATCAAACTTTGAAAAATACATGCATTTATAAACCCACCTTCTGCGCATTGTCAATCCAGAATCGGGAAGAGGGATATCTGCAAGTGAAGGGATTGGTGTTTTGCTGTCTCCAGCGGGCAAGGGTTTTATTCTTATTTTCCTTTCATCTATTACTGTCTCACCATTCTCGTCCCCAACATCAGCTGGAAGTTTCAATGCAGCTATCTCTTCTTCATGCTTATCCCGAGGGAAGTATAGTGGAAGCAATCTGAAAAATGAAACACAATAAGCAAACACATTACAATAATCATGTGTGACTAAGATTAAAAGCATTTGGTTCAAGCACCTCTTATATATCTGTGTGTCAAATGATGATGTGGTACAAAAGACAATAGCCTTTATTTTATCTTTTTGCTTCTCCAGAAAACGCCTAACAGTTCCTGCTCAAACTCATTACAAGAAAATGACATTCAGAATAAAATTAACTCAGTCGAAGAGGCAAATAATTGATAGAGATAACACATGTTTGACTTGTCATATATGAAAGCAAAAACAAAACAAGAGGAAAAATAAATATCAGTCAGCAAACTCACTTATTGCCACATGGGCTGCTGGTTCACGAGGGTAGTTCTTGGCTTCCGTATATATGCAACCAGTTGCAATGCTAAACACAGGAAAGGTACAATACATTACTTGCAAAAGTTACATAACATTGTATGTGAATTTTAATGTTGGAAAAAGGAAACCTAACCTAATTTCTACAAGAATTAAATCTTGAACCTTTTAATATTATCATTTCTACAAATACCTTTCAAGGCCATTCTCAATGAGTAGTTCCAAACACGATCTATAGCAGTGGCTAAGCGCGTTCTCTGCAGCTGTGTGATACTTGACAGCATATTTAGGGCCTACTGTGTGGATGACCTTCCTACATTAAATAGATAATAAGCTTTTTGACAATGCAAAAAAAAAGGCATCAAAATTATATAAGGTTCTGCTCTCATGCTCTGATACATACATAAACACTTCTTCGAAGAGCAACCCCATGGAAAAACGAAGAGCATAAACTACCAAATTAAATTACATTTGTCTTCATCCGGGAATAAACTCAAGCATAAATCATGAAGAAAATATAATCTGAGAATGCAAATATTGTTGTTGAATGGGTGGTTTGCCAGCTATGTCTTAATCTACAAACTACAATGATCATTCATGTTTATATGAACAACAATACCTAATAGATCCACTGATTACATGCTCTATCACCTTCTAATAATTATTAACACAATACAGTATTTGGTCACTAATAATAATTGGATAATTTAATTTAAAATGCTGACTTATTTGGCACTTAGTAATCACTTAACATCTTATAGAAAAGGTGCATTTAATGTGCACAGTTTTTTCCTGCAACATTCTGGCCAAAGTTGGCGAATGCAATTTCTGAGAAAAATTTCCTCCCACTCTGTTACAAGCATGCCGCATTCATCTTATCAGCAAATGTAAGTCGGGTGGATGGAATTATTCCATGTAAGTCTCACATTTTTTTTTCACTTGACGATTTCTAACCATAATAGGAAAAAAAAAAGCTTCCAGAAAGAAAAGCTATTCTGTCAGATATTTTGCTCATTACAAGAACGTTCAGAATTTGGACTCAACTGAATGAGCTATAGCTGTATATTATGCTCGTAAGGAGGGCAAATCAATGTATCACCAAAAGGGCCTTTTGAGCAGGCGTGACAACATTCAAGCGGCTAGCTGCTCTTACTAATATATAGTATCAATTTTCAAGAAGACATACTGATGGCCAACACAAAGATGTGCTCTACTACAACTTCTAAATCACTGCCCACCCTACCAAAAAAAATCAAATACCTGGCTGGCAGATCGTAAGCATTCGTCATCTTTGCCATCCCGGTTCGGCAACCGCCCTGCACACCGTCCACAAAGCAAGCGAATGCTTCCAATCCCCATTTGGCCAACAAAATTAGAAAGTAAAATAAGCATCCCAAACTCAAGCATTACCAGGGTGGCGCACTCCTCAGCGAGGCCTGGCCCTGCAGCAGCGTGAAGCCCAGGACTACTATGAGCTTCGTCCAAGTTCTACACAACAACGAAACAGTGACGATTAGCATCTCGATTGTAGCATTCGGAACCACCTGACCATTCTGAGAGAGAATTCTGACCTCGTTGGTGGAATTGACGACAGCATCGACCTCGAGGTTCCACGGGTGCCCGCGCCAGAGGTAGATCTTCGAGTTGATCTCGTGGTCTACGGGGAACCGAGACGCTCCGCGGCCACCCGCTCCGGCTGCCGCCTCGTCTCCGGTGAGCGGGTCCGAGAACGATATGAAGGACGATGCCGGAGCCTCGGATCCCGCCGCTGTCGGGGACGACAGACTGAGGCGCTGGTCGGGGTCGCTCCAGCGCGGTACCTGGTCGAGCGTCACGGCCGGTTCTATCCCACCCACGGCCGGCGCAATGGCCGCCGTCGGAGAAGCGGAGGACGACGCGGCCGTCGGCGAGCGCTGCTGCATGGCGGCGGGCGAATCAAAGCCGTGAGGACATGGTTAAAGAGGGAGAGGTGAGCCGGAGGAGGAGAGAGAAATGAGGTTGGAATTAGGGGATTAATTAAATTTCCCAATAATTGTTCCGGTCTGTACTCTGTAGAACCCGGTAGACGCCGGCACTCCCATGACATGTGGGTCCATATTATGTTTGGTTATCGTGTCAGTAGAAGTGTTGTGAGTAGACGCATGCGGCCAATGCTACGCTGGATTAGGATGGGTACGGCGCTTCTGCCTTCTGTCGTATGAGTGGTGGGCCCAAGCGAGCGCAGGCAAATCTTTTTTTTTTAGAATGCGGGCCAATCTTTTTTCCTAGAACCCGGATTTGGTAGGGGCAGTAAAGGGCTGGGCTCGCAGCCCATTTCACAATGATGTAATCTTTTGTTTGACACAGCTTGTTAGAAAAGTGGTTTATTTTCTATAGCTCATTCTGAGAAGCTGTTAAACTAAGATAAGATGTAAAATAAGTTAGTTGTTTAGTATAATTTTTATTTATTTTTGTGAATAAATTGAAAATAAATTATGCCAAACAAAGCCTATGACCCTTCTCTTTTTTATTTCTTTGAAATCCGCTGGGGAATTTTGAACGAACCTCGGAGTGAATATCTCAATTTCCACAAAATAGATGAATGTCATTGTTCTTCCAAAACAATTTTGCATGCCAGCAGTATATATTATAAAATAATCGTCTGCTTGCGTTTGTCCTTGTGATCGGCAAGCGAATGTCAATACTGCCTGTATGTACGCCGTCATAGCCATAGAATTGTATTATCAGGCTCTGACAGTCAGCACACATCGAAAGCTCCAATGATTCCATATTACAGACAGCATTGAAAAAGCAGGATAAGAATTACATTATCAGAGACAGAAGTTTTTCTTTCAAGAACCAAATTTATTATTAATGTTCTACTACCACTATTACCACTACATGTAAAAGCCATGACTAAACTGCATGCAACAATCTGAGCAAATAACAAGACATGATCACCATGCCAAAACCTGAACTATCAATAACTCCTTCCTAGCTCATCAGCTGCTAGTTTGCCACCCGAAGGCATCACAAACCAGGAACCGATGACCGATCGATCATCGATCTAACGAGATTCAGCCTCGGCGTCGGGTCCCTTGACGAGGGACTCGAGCTTGAGCTCCCCGAACATGGAGATGCCCTGGCGGGTCCTGAGGACCGCGTACTCGCCGAAGCTGCGGGCCTGGCTCTTCACGGTGGCCCAGTACGACCGCGCCGGCGAGATATCGTCGCACTGGACGATCTTGGTCGCCTCCTCCTCCTTGACCTCCTCCGTCACGGCCTCCACCTTACCTTGCACGCGCTCCTCCGCTGCTGCTGCCTTGCTCTCCATCATTAACCGCGATCTAGTGCTCCCAGGGGAAGCGAGAAAAGGTTGCTGGGATGGAGAAAATATCAGGCGGCCGGGAGAGCTTTTGTTGGCTTGTTGCTGCTATGATGGCGACGATGCATGGGTGGAGTCTCTTCTGAATTTATAGGGAGGAACGGAAGTGTTTGCTTGAGAAGAAAGACAGCATGCGTTTCGGAAGGTAGGGAAGGCCAGGTGAGCCCCGGCGTGGTGGAAAAGAAATGAGCTTGGACCGGGGAACAAGAAAGAAAAAGACGAGAGATCCTATAGAGAACTACACTGAAAGTGAGAGAAGGAATGCGTCTGGAGGAAATTCAGCTTTGGGCTTAAGGATACTAATTGTTATGTTAGGCTAGTTTTGTACATATAAACTACTACCTCTGTTTTTAAATTATTGACACTGTTAGACTTCTACGTCAACTTTGACAATTGTTTTATTTAAAAAGTTTGTTTCAATGTGTAAAATTATTAGTCCATAGTAAATATTCTCTCCGGTTTTAAATTATTGACACCCTTGATTTTTAACATTAACTTTAACTATTTATCTTATTCAAAAAATTTGCTTTGATGTGTAAAATTATTAGTTGTGATTTAAATTTTACTAATGATAAATTAAATAATAACAAAATTTTATACATTTTAACAAAATTTTTGAATAAAACGAATGGTTAAAATTGATGTTAAAAGTCAATGTTGTCAATATTTTAAAACTGAAGGCAGTAATAACAAAAAAAATTATATTTGAACTTAGTTTTTAGAATAAAACGAATAGTCAAATTTAAAATTAAAAATCAAAGTGTCAATAATTTAAAGACGAACTCGAGTGCGATAAAAGTTTGGGTGCTAGTAGACAGGTGTAGCAGGAGTGCGTGTCACAGCTGTGGATGCTGATTTATATATATTATAATTATACATAATTATATATTACTACAGTTACAATTATGCAATATAATTATAATTGTATCATAATAATATAATTATAATTAGTTATACCACATAATTATAATAATATATAATTATATTATATAATTACATATAATTATATTTTTATTATAATTATATATTATGTATACTTGTAATTATACATAATTATATATTACTATATAATTATAATTATATTATATAATTGCAATTAGGTAATATAATTATATATAATTGTAATTATAGTGATATATAGGTATTTATAGTTATAATTATATTATATAATTATAATTATGTGATATAATTATATATAATTATAATAAAAGTATAATTATAATTACAGTAATATATATTTACATATTATTACAATTATGTAATATAACTATAGTTATATAATAATTATATAATTATAATCTATATTATATAATATATTATATTTTTAATATATATAATATTATATATATTATGATTGTATATATTATTAT
>BCLG01003672.1:0-47373 GCA_001602295.1 Zoysia matrella
GCGCACCACCGCGGCGCGTCCATCGTGTCCGTCAAGGATAACCCCTCCTTCGTGAGCTGCCACGACGGGTACTCGAGCTGGTACCGCCGCCAGGGAAGCAACCCGAACCTGCTTCAAGGCGCAATCGTTGGCGGGCCGGACGAGTACGATAACTTCGCCGACGAGCGGAACAACTGGGAGCAGACGGAGGCCACCACCTACAACAACGCGCCGTTGATGGGCGTGCTCGCTCGTCTGGCCGCCGGCCACGGTGGCAGGTTCAGCCAGTCACTCCGGCCCGATGGTATCGATAGCCCACTCTATCTGATCGTTGTCCCTGTTGGCACGCACACAAGAATTCAGTCGCGAAATAAGTTCATTTATTTGCAGAGGTTGCAGCAACAGCCACCAAGAGTGACAACCAGACTTCACTGCCATTTCCTTCGCTCTGTAAGCACCAAAACATTTTCACATGCATCTTGGGGCCCAACGTAATATGTTACTCCTACTTGTTAACCGCCATTCTGATCGCGATAAGCAACAACTGCAGCAGCTGAACACACCTCGCCGATCAAGATCGAGCAGAACGCAACTACATCGTGGAGGCAGCGGGGCAAGACGTACCACCGGTACGCGGTGACGGTGACCAACAAGTCCGGCAAGACAGTCCACGAGCTCCACATCGGCATCGGCAAGCTCCACGGTCCAGTTTGGGGGCTCGACAAGGCGCGGTACGGCTACGTGTTCCCGAGCTGGCTCCAGACGCTGCCCGCCGGCAAGAGCGCCGCCTTCGTGTACATCCACGCCGCGCCGCCCGCCGACGTCTGGGTGACCGGCTACAAGCTCATCTGAAATGGCACCCTCAAACTTATGGTGGTGTAGCACTGTTTTAGTTGTGTGTGACCCTGTGCAAGTATAGATGGAGTGGAAATTTCTTGATGGGTTACTAGGAGGGACAAAGAGTGATGGGTCTAGTTACAATCTCGGTCATCCTCGTTGTCGTTTGAAGCTAAGTTATAGGATAACTTGTGTTTGCTGCTATGCTGTATGTGGTGATTGAAATAGTGCTATGAATGCCACGGTTGTGCCCGAGGCTGCAACATGTTGGACGCTATGAATTCGATATTTGAAACAGATTGGGGAATACTTACGCACTACTTACACAAAAAACTACCTTGCATATGTTGGGTTCACTGCTCATTAGCATATTTTGTAAGCAGTTTGTAAGATTTGTTTATAAGTCGAGCATTTCTCCTTCTTTTAACCCCTTCTTTGCATATTTATTTACTTTGCTAATGTCGATCATATCCCTGCTCATATAAAACATAGACTTCTTTGCATATTTATCAACAATTTGTTAAATAAAAACTCACTACCGCCTATGAGTGATTAATATCTTTATAAAATTATTTTTTAAAAAAAGCAATTATTTGTTTATATAAAATTTGCCATGACTGATAGTTACAGTTTTTTTTTTGGGGGGGCTTGTATGGATACCATGATAATGTTACATATCAGCTTGGATAACGATAACAATTTTTCCCCACTAGTTTGGATATGCAATGCGACTCAGAGATACATCAGCATGTGAAAATGACAAGCACCTTCATATCCAACTAGGCCTTACGTACTGCCTTATAGTAGTAATTGATGAGAGACGCAGGACAAAACGAGAAGTGAATTACGAAGTGTGATCTTCCTGAGTAGGGCTGTCATGACTCATGACAATGTTAATTTGAAATCACCAGGTCTTTTTCAAAAAATTTGAAATCACCAGGCTGCCACTTCCTAAAATTCGACTTCAAAAGCAGTCCTCGCCTACAGAGAAATTCTTCAGAAGCTCAGTTCAACAGAAAGAACTGGCTCTTTTGAGATTGTGCCAGGTTCGAGGGGTGCTAATTGTAAGCATCCATCCATCCCTGTTGCCATGTTTTGGGATGCGTCTCCTTGGCACTGCCTTTAAATGCTTTGGACAGCCCATGGCATTGGTGTACAGCGTTGTCACAAACTAGCCAGCGTCCAGACTCTAGCTAGGTGGATGTCGTCGTCGAGCAATGCCGAGGTCCCGTTCACCGCGGCGGCGCCCCTGTCCATGGCGCCGTTGTACCTGTCCTACGGAGCGGCCACGCTCCAAGGCAAGCGCCGGTCGCTGAGCGACGCCGTGGCGGTGGTGCCGTCGTTCTCAGCGATGTCACCGCCCATGGGGCTCGACTACTTCGCCGTGTTCGATGGTTACTCCGGCACGGCCGTAGCCAGGCACCTGCAGGAGCGGCTGGGCGAAGCCATCGCGGTAAAGATCCAGCACGAGCTGGTTACCGAGAACCCGCGGTTCCTTAGGTCCAACGATGTGGCTGAGTGGTGGAGGGAAACCATCGAGATGGCATTCTGGTCCGTCAATGATGAGCTCCTCTGCGGGATTGGCGTCGGAGACGTGCTGGACGTCGACGCGACTGCGCTCGTCGCCCTGGTCCTTGAGAACTACATGGTGCTTGCCAACCGCGGGTTCTCGAAGGCCGTCATATCACGCGACGGCGAGGCCGTGCTGCTCACTCCCGAGCACAAGGTAAAATGCTTCTTGCTCCCCACTGTAGTCGGTGGTGATTCTGTCCAGTGGCCATTGCATGCCTCTTGCTCGCTCCCAAAACGTTTTAGATTAGTTCGACGGTGAGGCATGTTTAGATTAGTTCAAAGGCATATTAGGTAGATTTTAATTAAGATAGGCCCAAATCATTGACTGTTCGTTTGAATAGATCTCAAGAATTAAATTCTTTTAAAATTATCCCATAATAATTAATTTTTAGAATATTTAATTGAGAAAGTAATTTATTTATTTTAGAAACCAACACATGCATTTGTTTGGAAATTTTCAGCCTATAGAAATTAACTGGAAAGTCATGTGTTTGTTTCGGAAACTAGCGGTAATTAGGAATGAGTGTCGGCCAAGATGGATGTTTATCTATTTTTTGTTTATCTCCTCTTATGGAAATCAACGACTCAGGTCTATCTTAACAAGGCTCTGATATAGTACTATCTGAGTTCAGATCATCCAGGGCTGAAAACTGAAGTGTTTTTTTCGAAAGGGGGGAAGTTACATTGCTCAATCTTTATTTGTTGTGCAGGAAGATATGGAAGATCTGCAGGAGTGGGCAGGAGTTTGTATGGCAGAGTCCAAACTCGTGAAGGCTGTGCAGACAGGACGTGTATTTGGTACGTTTGTAGCATTTACATACAAATTTCTCTCTTTATTGCAATTATTTGTTTGTCATGTTCTCTCTAAAGATGCATGTAAAACGTAGGAGTATATACTAGCCACTTGAACCTGTGCATACTTATTGGTTACAGGGACCTCCATCTGCAAGGAGGAGCCGCCGGAGGTGATCCGCGTGAACCAGCAGCTGAAAGACGAGTTCCTGATCCTGGCAAGCGACGGGCTCTGGGAGTCCCTGACGCCGGCTTCAGCGTGCGCCTTCGTCCGGGAGAGGCTGTTCAGCACGCCGTCGGAGCTGGGCACCAGGGGCTCGCCGACCTTGCTCGCCAAGGAGCTGGCCGAGCACGCCATCAGCAAGGGCAGCCAGGACAATGTCAGCGTCGTCATCATCCTGTTCAGGAACTTCTGGAGCCAGTGTCTTGTTGAAGTGCCGAGACTTCATCTCTTTTGCTCCACCGATCGATCTTGATCGTTTCTTGTCGCTCATACATGCAGACTGAATAAACTCAGTAGCTTATTTTATCATTTTTATTAAGACTGAACCTCATCCTATTCGAATTTAGAAACAGTTGTGTTTTCAAGTGTTCGAAAGCCGGGGGAGCATTACAAGGCTGTCATTGTAGGTTGCTATAATGTTATATTATTGAGTTTTCGGTTAATTAAAGAGGGTTTGAACTAGATTGCAGTTATTTCTGAGAAGTGATATTACTATGTTATAGTATGGTGGTCAGACAACAGTAAACTGAATTTTAGATCGATGTAGTTTTCGCTTCTGTCTGTAGCTTCCTATCACTTTTGTTCCGAAAGGTGTGGTCCTCGGTTCTATTAGAGAAACCATTGTGTTTGTTTTATAACTGTTAAAAAGTTGAGAAGATTACAAGGCTCGATCTCTTGGATTCATGGTAGCTTGCTATCTTGTTATAGATTATTGAGTTCTGGGCTAGTGAAATGAGAGGGTTTGAACTAGATTGCAATTTTCTGAGAACTGATACTGTGTCATGGTGTGATGGTGAACCAACTGTAAGCATGTACGATTAAGAACGCCATTAAACACATTTCTCGTCAATTTTATTAGATTTCCAAGGTAGACAAAATAATATCAAAGACTAGGGACAAGGGATATATAGGAGCACACAGACCAGGGAAGTGAAAGAGCAATAATAGACGCGGAAGAAATGTAACAGATCTAAGGTCCATTCATGATCTGTATTGTTTCTTGGGTTTATAATTTATTTGTTGGGATGGGAGGATGTGACGAACGCGACTTGAATTTCTTCTCCGGCGGCCCGGACTTGGCAATGGCAAGCAGCAGATGGCCTCGTCATGGTTCCTGTGTAACTCTGCATGCACAAGTAAGTGGGACGACGTCAAACACGATGCTCACATACGAGAAAAAGAGAATGATGCGTACGTAGCGTACGTACTGGTTGCAGTCGAGGTTGGGCGAGATGGCGAAGCTGACGGAGATCCCGCAGGCGGCGGGGAGCCCCGCGGCCCTCGTGAAGTCGACGGCCGGGAACCCTCCGGCGGCGGCCTTGACGCAGTTGCAGGCGGCGACGCGGTCGGCGGTGGTGGCGGCGAGCTGGTTGAGCACGCCGAGGCTGTTGCAGCAGAGGCCGTAGGGGGTCATCCCGGGCGCGCCGGAGAGGTACGGCATGCAGGGCGCCATGAGCTGCGTGACCTGCCCGCACTGCAGCGCCCCCACGGCCCCCGACAGCGCGGCCAGGAGAAGCACGGCGAGGGTGGCTCTGGCGCTGGCGCTGGTGCTCGCGCTCATCGTCGTCGTCGTACTTGGAGCTCTGCCCGGGGCTGATCAATGGATGAGCTAGCTGGTCGTGGGGAAGAGGCTATATATATGTGTACATACACAGAGGAGAGAAGCAGGCGTGCACCATGGGTGTGAGCCGGGAAGCAGAGAGAGACAATCCATCGAGCAGTTGGGCAGGGCAACAGGCGTGACGGAGGAGACATGCGCCGTCTGGTCTATTCTTTTTTCTTTTGAAAATAAGTCTTTCTCTCTTTGTTTTTTAAGTGATGTCATCGTTGACTTTTAAATTTAATTTTAACAATTTGTTTTATTTAAATTTTTTTGATAAATTTCATATATTTTGATATAATTTGATTTATCGTTAGAGTTATTTAAATCATAACTTAAAATTTTACCCATTCGAGCAAATTTTTTGAATAAAACGAATTGTCAAAGTTGAATTTAAAAATCAACAGTGACATTAGAATGAAGAGAATATTTGACTCCCTCACCTATCGCATTTGTTCGCTTTTTTTTATCTCAACCGAAATATCAAATATTTTGACTCTTTCAACTATTCAACTCATTTATTTTCTCTCTCGACTGTCTTAGACGGCGGTTTTACCTATTCTTTAAAAAAAAGACTTCTGCCACGTCACTCTGTCACATTGGACAAAACCGTCGTCGAAACAACCGAGGCAGTAAATAGTTGACAGAGTCAAAATATCATATATTTCGATTGAGGAAGAAAAATCGAACAAAACCCCACAGTTGAGGGAGTCAAATAGTACTTGTTCCTTTCTTTTGAGACGCATGGGCCGTCTGGTCAGGTGCAAATGTGCAATGCAAACTAGCCCAGCCCTCTATTTTTTCGAGTGAAAAAAATGCCCACATTTCAACTTGGCGACAAACATTTCTCGCCAGAAGAAAACGAACGATGCAAACATTTCTCCGAAGATTTGTGTAGATTCACATGGCGACGAAAGGCGATGGCATCCACCGAAACACATGTGTCACAAGATCGGATTTCTGACCGCCAAGCTAGAGCATCATCTTCGTGCTCTGCAACATCTGGAGTTCTGAACGCCACACCACCTGAGTCTCTCCAAGAAGTGCAAAGGCTTTTGATTTAGGGCGTGTCTATTTGTTTGCGGTTGACGCAAGTAAAATATATTGCGCAGTATTAGTTCACAATCACCCAACAAAAAGGACCGGTTTTCAAAATATCTGCATGTTAATTGTGTACAGATTCGTTTGAAAAATTACAGTAGACATCGATTAATTTTAAAATTCTGAGGACGCATCGATCAATTTTCTTTTCTGGTGATGTAAAACGTGGAAAGTATCCTGCCATAAACAAATGTGGCGCCAATGCGGCGACCACCGTCCACCACAAAACTAGCGAGGCACCGTCGCAACTGCCAAGGACGCCGTCCTAGCTTGCTCCTAACTCCTAACCCCCTTACTCTATTATTTATCTGTTTTATATTTATTTAATTACTACTCCACTGAGTAGCTACCGAAAGATAACAAGTGCACATGGTCGCCCGCCTATCATGTCGCAATCAGTTGCCCCGATTATGATTCACGTACTAGCATATCCAACCAACTCTTCTACTCTGCTTCACTTGCTTTGTTTGTTCGTTGTTCCCATTTATCTTTACAAGGAAAAAATTAAGGTGATGTGCGGTGGTACTCAACAAATCCTCTACTAAAATTTAAGCATTTCTTACTTTCCCCCATAAAAAAAAACCCTAAAATGTCAGCCATGAAGAGACGTTACAAGTATAGAAAACAATTCTTCAGTACGTCGTGAAGGAGCGAGATACACGATCGAGTGAAATATCCTGCCGCCATTTTTATTCACTTGCTGGCGATGATTACGACGAACAGCGCGGCAAGAACAATACTAGGGAAATTACAAAGAGAAGGAAGCTTCAAAAAAGGGAAGCTAGCTGTACAATGTACTACTACATGGGAGAGGCGAGCGTACGTCGATCGTCGCCGCCTCGCCTCTCAACCCAAGTCTCTTTCTCTCCAGCGTCTCGTTCGTGGCACCACCTGACGAGGCACAGATACATGCATGCACACATGGTCCTAGGACCTACGACGACTCCTCGGGGATTCTTTCCAGCGCCGGGCGCCAGGCCGCGGCGCGGCGGAGCTCCAACCTCTTAATCTCGGCCACGACCTGCTCGGCCGTCTTCTTGCCGCCGACGGTCAGCGTCAGCAGCCGCGCCGCGTCCTCCTTGGTCAGGACCACCTTCACCCTGACGACGCCCTTCTTGTTGCGCGCGCCGCCGCGAGCGCCGGGCTGGACTATTCTCGACGACCTCAGGACGTTGCTCTTGGGGTTGGAGTGGTTGATCTTTCTCGTTGTTGCCTCCACCTCGCCTTCTCCTCCTCCTTTCTCGTCGTGAGCTTCTGCTGCTGAGGAGGACGACGAGGATTTCCCACCGATTTTCGGCTGCTTGACGTCGTTGCTCCCGGGTCTCTTCTTCTTCATCATCTTGTTGACAGCCTTCACGACGAGCCTGAGGGAGACGAGCCTCTGCCTGGGTTTCATGCCCGGCGACAGAGCCGCTGCTGCGCCGCCGCCGTGTTGAACCAAGCATGCTGGCAGCATGTTACCCATATCTTCTTCTTCCTGAGGCCTGGTGGTGTTGTGGATGAGCTAGATAGATAGGAGTATGCGAGAGAGAGATCAGGAAGGGAGAGTCGCGAGTAGAAGTGGTTGTCTGGTGATGCCCTGCGGGGACGACATGAAGGAACACTCAGTGCCGATATAAGGCCACTTGCAACAAATATGAGGCCTAAAATAAGCGAGGAGTAGGTTGCACCGCCCAGTGGAGTGATTACATTTGCAGCAGTCCAAGGTCAAACGAACTTCGACAGTTAGCCATTGTCCATGCTTGTAATAACACAATATACAAATAATAAAGCGAGTGCATGCAAATCAAAGTCGGCTGATTGTATTATCCTCTTCCTGTGTGATATTTTTCATAAACATAACACGTACGCATGACTGTGTCGGAAAAGGCGGCGAAAAAGGTGACACTCCCGTTAGCTGCGCCAAAACCAACTCATGCTGTCGTACGTTTATGTTATGGTTGGAATGGTTTTTCTTTTCCGGTACTCAATTAATCTTTTCTATAAAAAAGGGAAAATTAAAGAACTATATCAGCACTAGGAGTAGGACATAAATTGCGATTCGCGAGACTCCGTGTCGTCCAAATAAAGCAGCAGAGCAGCCTTTGAGTTGGATTAGGCTTGCTGCTACTCGCAAATCAAGTTGGGCACAACTGCTCTGCTAAACTCCACGCGTGTGCACGCACGCACAGCAGCAGGAGCTACTGCTGTTTGGCCTAATTCCAATCAAGTCAAGAAGCAGTGTACGGTATTATTAGGATCTCAAAACTGTGCAACTTCACACAGTGAAGTGCAACATCACAGTGAAGTGCAACATTACATTAATCTATACTAGTTCCATACGAATTTAAAACCTGCTCAGAACAATCTTACGGTCTATAGCAACAAAGAAATAATAACAGTGGAGCTAAATATACTCTATAGCATACTCTCCTCTACCTTCATCAGTATCGTTTTCAACGTAAAATCTCAGCGAACCATGTATCTAACAATTAACACAGTTCTAAAAGCAGCAGCACCATATAAACAGATAGAAACAACGGATCAGATGAGCTGCTGGGTGATCCTTATCGACACGATCTGCGCGTCCCTGGTTGTGTCGCGCATCGCCTGGAACTTGGACAGTAATCCTATCAACACAACGCATAATGTCAGAACTGTGACTCGAGCAACGAATGGTTGTGTCAGCGTATGTGCAAACATACCCCCGTTTTGCTGGAGGTTGGAGTTGATGGCAACAGCATATGGGGTCACGCACGCCTTAGGCCGCCAGTCGTAGCGCGTCCTTATCCAAGACTTGGTGTCACGAACAACTGAAGAGGACCGGCATCGCCAATGTTAGTCCATGTCAATGCAAGCATGTAATCCCCAATTCATGCATAAACAGATAAAGGTTACCGAACAAAGTTCAGGAACGATAAGATGGCTGAGGCGTACAGTGAGCGTATGTGGAATCAAGGCGGTTGTGGTTGAAGATGGCACAGCAGGCGGCAGCGACCTCCTCATCCATGAAGTGCTCGCCAAGGTCCTCATACTCCCAGGTCCCATTCCAGTACTCCTCCTCCAGGAAGAGCTCGGAGTGCCGCAAGTCCAGAACCTGCACCGTCCCTGCACCCACCCAATCCCCCCAACCAAAGTCTGTAACTAGTGCCGAGTAGCAGGACGTAATGCTCAGGATCTACCGACTTACCTGTGCATTTGTTGACGTTGCACACGGGGCATCGCACCAGATGCCTGTCTGCAGTATACATCAAAGGCAAAGAACAGTGAGATCAATCTGTTTACTACAGTTGGGCTAGAATCGGACAAGAAGAACACCATGAGATGTGAGCAAATACCTGCAATCCAGATTCCAGGGCGGGCATTGTTGATCATGCAGGCACCCATCATCTCGATGGAGAGCTGCACACCTTCAGGCATCCACTTCGGCAGCGGCAGCTTCCCTGCCAGCAGCACGTACGGTGTGTCCAGCAGGAATCCCCCCATCCGCAATCCATCTGCATGCATCTCACCCTCGTCAACTCAAACGAGCGATGTGTCATTGCGAACGGCAACGAAATGAAAAAAAAAAAAGAGATCGATTATTCATTTAATCAACCCTGGGATATCGTTGTGCTTACCAATATGCTTGTTGCTCTGGCGGTAGCAGTATGAGTGGGAGCCATCTGCGAGAGGTAGAGGCGGAGAGCACACATTTCAGTAAGCAGTTCCGATAGTCACTCAGTCACTGTGAGCAATTGGACTGCTAATGGGGCCGAACGGTGCTTACCGAAGGCGACAGCGTAGAGGTGGCGCCAGGTGCGGTGGAGCGGGCGAGGAGGAGGCAGGTAGGTGACGGGCAGCAAGAGGTCGCGGATGAAGGCGTGGCGCCACATGGAGTCGTCGGCTAGGAGGCGGTGGAACCAGTGGCAGGTGAGGGAGAGGCATACTAGGTCATGGCCGGACAGGTGCTTGGCTATCTCCGTCCACATGTCTGGCTCATACCTGCATCAATGAATAATTGGCATTCAAAAGTACATCCCCCAAAAGGTGAAACTACGAATTCTTATAAGTAGATGCAGATCACCCACTGTTAGAGCAAATTCCTTAATTCAGATGCATATATCAGCACAACTACTACACTGAACATCATGAAATCAGAGCAAATCCATGCTAAATTGCAGCTGGTATTCATTGGTTAACATATACTCTGTCCCAACAAATATGAGAGCAAACAAATCGCAAAAATGTCACGAAAATCTATCCAATTCATCAACAAAATGTGATTATAGGTAGTTCAAACAGAAACACAGGCAATCGAGTTGTTAGTTCTCCAGCCAACTTAGAAGCACGAATCAAACACATGAACCTACGCACACCATTTCAAATTCGAAGCCCTAAGCAGGAAATACATAGCCGACACAGAATGAAATGCAACGAACTAATCCGAATCATCTGCTAAATATATTTGCTCCTGCTATTGTGTAAATATACTCGCATCCAGGTGCATATGCTTGCAGGAAGAAATGGATGTATTATAATCACCAATTGCTAACCCCTGAACTGCGATCACATCAAAACCAATTCAATCCCACAGCCGTATCTTCTGAATCGCATCAAAACGCAAACGCAAGCTCAAATTCAGAGTGGCTAGAACCGAAGTTGAGGCTTCAAATCACAAATGCAAGCACAAAGTCGTAGTCACTAGAAACCGAACTCGAGAAATTCAAGCCAGCACGAACCGATCCCCTCTGCTAGCATACGAATATAGCTAGAGGATCCAACAGAGAACTCCAAACTGGAACCAACTCTTAGCGGCAGTAGCAGGAACGCAAAACTCAATTCAACACCGAACAGTTAGAATCTCCATCCACGATCACACAGAACGATGAGCACGCACACAGCTTACCAGTTGAAGGGGTGGCGAGGGCGGACGATGCGCGTTGGCTTGGGCGGCGGGAGCGGCCACACCTGACGGAAGCACCTCGCTGGATGAAGTCCCGCGACCGGACTCCCTACTCCCAGCGCCGCACACCTCGCCTGCTTCCGCGTCCGCTGCTGCTTCGCCGCCGCCTCTGTATCTCGCGGCGTCTTCGCCGGTGCTTGCTTCCGCGCCCGCTTCCTCGGCAGCTGGCGAGGCGGGGACGAGACGAAGTCGGGGTCGACGCGCGCCGGCCTCGGGCGCTTCCTCAGCTCCATCGCCCTCTCCCTCTCGCCCTCTCGCGGTTGCTGCGGTGGTCGGAGGAGCGAGAAGACTTTGCCCATGCAGAGGTGTGAGACGCAGCGGGCTCGCGCCTGTGGGCGAGGAGCCGCGCAATGCGTGTATACGTAGGCGCCGCCCGGGCAGAGAGCGATTTAAAATTTGAAATGCCTGCATGGTTTGGGGATGGGTTAACACGCGTGATTAAGCTGACTTGTGGGTCCACCAAACCAAAATGCAAGGCTGGTTAGAGCTCACGCACCGGTAGGCGGAGTCCATCAAATTGCAGCAGAGCGTCACGGTTGCTTACGAATTCTAAACTTCTGTGAATTTTCCAGCTCTACAAAAGAATACATGACGGCGTCATTCACTTTGCTTCATTTCTTTACTGGAAGCGGGAGTAAGTTTTTGCGAAGAAAAAAAATGCATGTTGCTTAGAAATGTCTAAGAATTTTAAGAGAAACGTAAATAATCTGTGCAGTAGCATGGCTCATGCAAATTGAATCAGCAATCAAAGGTAAAATGTATGTTATACAGTCACAACTCAACTTTATTTTGCAGCAGTTTAAGGCTAGAAATCTGATTTACACTTACACATGAAGTAACAGTTTTCCAAATGAACGCATCATGTCATACATTTTTATCCAAAATACACAGCTCTGTTTGTTTATCAAACAAGTCTGAAGTCTGGACTAAGTGGAAACAGGAAAGGATCAAGCATCCACAGGCTTCCCTGATTTCAGGTCCTGAAGTTTTGAGTAGCAAGCTGCAGTTCAGAGTTCAGTGTCACATAACTTCACAATCAGAAATCCTTCACGCAAAAGGAATATGCAGCTCAAGCTATAGCAGTGAAGTGCAAAAGAGGAGAGTGGGAGCATGATAAGTTAAGATACTCGGAAACCTTTGCTCTAACTGTCTAAAATGTCAGTCAATTGAATACTGAAACAGGGAGCAGAGAGTGTTTGCTGAGATGGAGATTTACAATTATAATGCCACATTCTTGCCTATCTGTAAAGGGTTTATATGCCGGATTCAAGTCAAATTTGAACTAGTACAATATGTCTGTAAAACTCCAATGATTTCACCAATGGTAAAGGTTGTTTTCGTTGTCTAGAAACCAGGAAAACATAATTTAGTCAGAACTACTGCTTTTCTACGTCAGTGAGAAAAAGTTCAGATAACTACAGTATTCCTTGTGAAGTTTTCCAGGGCTCAAGATCCTTAGATATGCAAAAGGAAAATATCACCCATACAGATATAATCACAGCTCTATTTACTGTTGAAGCACGTATCTACATATCTTGGAAAACTGAATTTGATTCAGACAAATGCAGAAAACACAAAATTTCTATGATCCAGAATGTGCAGATATCAGTCTTAACGATCAGTCGCTCTTGGGATTGTCATGAACATTAAGAAACAAACATTCAATACGTTCCTCATATGTTATTTTATCACACAATTTTAACTATGTGTACAAGATCAACAGTGCAACGATTGTATATGACTCGCTAGTCTCATTGTAAAGACTCATTGTAAAGGATCTAATGAGAGAACCTTACCAAAGGGGCAGAGATCCCACATATAATTGTGATCAATGGTAGCATCTTGTCATGAATCTGCAGTCAAAACAAAGGCAACGAACATAGTTACTCCATGTAGGATTTGGACATTAGCCTATTTAATTAAGTGATATGAGATTTAGCAGTGATGGAAACAAACAATTCAACAATTACATACTCCAAGAGTAACACTTAGGGCCAAAACAACACATACAACACAAATGGCTGTTGAATACATACGAATTGGCTCAAACACCATCCTAACAAGCACGCAAATGCAGCGCAAACTGAGCAATACAAACGCAGAGATTAGCAGAGAACAGAAGAATTTGCTGGCATGCATATCACGTATTCATATATGAAATCAACAATAATCTCTTTCTGATACATCAGTCACTCAGATTTCTCTTCAGAATATCTTAACCCAACAAGTAAGGCTGAACTCATCAACACAGCCACCGAAATCAGGACCACAGCAGCGAGCATCTCAGGTGTACAGCGCGTCCAGCTCAGACCGGCCAGAGACCCTCGCTGCGGCCTTCGCGGGGTCTACGCCGAGCTCCGCCGCAAGGCGCCGCATGACCCCGAACTCCGCGGGTCTCGCACCGGCCGGCCAAGTCACCACCATGCTGGCCGCCTTCCCGCGGATCTCGCACTCCGCCACCACCGCGGCGCCGAGCCCGTCCACCACGCTCCCGGGCGGGGCCAGCGCAGCCACGGCTTTGGCCGCGCCCACCCCGCCCTGCCGCCGCGCCGCGCGGGTCTCCAGCTTCCCCTCGACCGGCTCGTCTGCGGCAAGCCTACCCCTGTACGAGCCGCTCCGGACCGCGTCCAGGACCACCACCTCCTCCGGCTGGAGCTTCGAGATGAGGGTCTTGGCGGCGGCGCGCGCGCGGTGGGCGGGGACGGCGCCGTGGACCGCGGCGAGGAGGGCGCCGGAGGGGTGAAGGTATACGCGGATTGGCTCGTGGGACTGCAGTGAGAGCTCGGGGAGGAGGAGGGAGGCGTGGAGCGGGGGCGGGGCGGGCATGTGGGCGAGGAGCGAGAGGGAGGTGGGGGAGATGAGGACGATGAGGATGCCCGGGGCCGGGGTACTAGGGTTGGGGGAGACGACGAGGATGGGAGTGGGCAGCGGTGGGGGAGCGGCGAAGTTATCGAGGTCGTCGGGGGCGAAGCGGGATGGCGGCGGCGCGTCGGTGACAACGTCCTCCATAGCGCGACGCAATCGGCGGTGCTGGCGGCGGCTGGTGGGGTTTGGGGGATAACTTCCTCTTCTTACACGGGTTAATGGGCGGGGCGGGCATTTTGTTCTAGTAATTGCAGCATGGTCCTAAAGAAGAGTTTCTTTCTCCACAATAAATAAAATAAGGACAATTACAACATTGCCTCTGTTTTGAATGCTAAGTCTAAAAATAGATTTTTTTTTTAGAATTTGCAAAATAAATTTATTTTTTTAATGTAAAGTAATGAGTTGTCTTTATTCTGTTATATGTCCTAAACGGTGTTAAAATTCAAAAAAAAAGAGAAAAAAATATCCTTTATAAAATTACTCATATTTTTCTCGCGCACATGCATGTGCGATGAAGAGAATAAAAGATTAGGGCATTTCAACTTTTTTCTCATTTATGAATTACTTTGTTATTCTTTTTAATTTCTTAATGAGATTGCACGTATTACAAATCAGAGGCAAACAAAGTATAGAGTTCCAAAAAATAGGTCTATTCTTGCAAAATACTAAAAATAAATCTATTTTCAGAATTAGCACTCAAAACAGAGGTAGTTTTGCAATTAACCCATAAAGTAAGATAGTCCTAAGTCCTAACGTTCCATGGAGTTTGTTGATCACTGCTATTTATCCATCTAAGAATCATCATTTGTTAATTCCTTTTTCACCAAGAGATAAATATCCTACATATTTCATGGTTTTCTCCTCGTGATCTTATGGAATAAATGAAACTTACAACGTCTTGAAATTCCCTTTCTCTGGACATTGCCCCCCCCCCCCACTCCCTTCTGCCAAAAAAAAAAAAACGTCGCCGCTTCCTAGCCATCCGCATAGTCCAACCAACGGAGGAAAATGATGCCGTAGCTACGACTGCAGTCAAAAAATCCGCTTCATTGGAATGCATAGTTCCTTACATAATATTGTATTTTATCTGTATAGTTGTAGTATTAAATAGAAACATAGATGTGTTTATAGTGACATCTCATCTATTATGTCTTCGATGCTGGTTTGTAAAGGGAAAACAAACCCGAAAGAACTCTTCTAAGATATAGAATTTTATGAAAATCACAGCAAAATTCTATAATTTCATAGAAAAATAAGGAAAACGAATAAAGTCTAACACTTGAGTATACTTTGAGGCATTTTGGTTTCAACAAATACTAATGTGCCAAGCACTCTTTTCTCCTCCGACCGGTATATAATCTTTTCTCTCAAGAAGCATGCAGCATCGTCAGAAATACATCACCAGAATCAACACGGGATAACTTGATACATAAGAAGATACAGGTTAAGCAATGTTTATATAATATCATCTCTAATAGGACTTGTGAAGCCCTCACTCTTTGTTATCGTTAGTGGGGACAAAAAAAAAATCCAAGCAAGCCTCTACTTCCCTTCCATTTTTTGCATGCCCGCCAAATCACCCATCCAACCTCCTAGGAAGGGGGTTTGTTTTTTTTTATAAAAAAATAATTGTGGTTGGGAAAAAAATATATGCATGTCTATGTAGTAGTAGCTAGTTTCATAGCTTTCATCTCTCCTCTACCAGGTCCAATCTGAACTAGGCGCCGCTCATCAGCAACGTCGATCTCGGCATTGTAATTCTGCTCACTGCCACTCTACTAAATTTAAATTTACGCACTCGGGATAATAAAGCTGATTTAGTGTCATAATCTCAAGTACTTTTTAAAATATTTATACCAAAGCTCGCAGCGAAACCTTTTGGTACGGAGCATTTTTATATTTAAATCAAAATTAATTTTTTAATTTACTTTATTCTGACAGCCGCGCAGGCAGCGAGGACTTTATAATCCACGGAACAAGAAAACGATCGGGTTGAGCAGTTGGCGGCAGGACACGAAGGGGAGCTGCAGAAGCAGCGGCCGGATCCAGATCCGCGCGAAAACTTTTGGTTGCCCCCACCTGAGGCTGAGACTGAGTGCACTCTCGCGTTCTCGCGCCGCCGTGTCGTCTTCTCCACCTCGCCTCCCCACCCCACCCCTCCCCTCCGACCATCCATCGCGTCCCGAAATTTTCAAAACCCTCCTCGGACTCGGACACTGGGAAGGAACCCAAAGATTCCGGCGCCTCGCCTTCCACCTACGCTCGCCTCCCCCGCGAATCTCCGAGTCACCGAATCCTACCAGCTCCTGAATCCGCGGAAACCTTAAAAATCTCCTCGCGGCGCTTGGAACCCTAATCCACGCCGCCGTCGATCCCTCGCCGCGTCTAATTCGCCTGCACGATTCGAGATTTCTTCTAGGGTTCCTAGTGAGCTCCGCCGCCGGAGGGAGGGGGTGGCTGCCATGCCCGCGTCCTGCATCCCGGCCAAGCGCTGCACCGCCGCCGTCCCGAGCGAAGGGGAGCCCCCCGCCGCGACCATGCCGCCCGCCAAACGCCACCGGGAGCACGTCAGCACGTCGTGGTCCGGGGGCTCGGTTCCGCCACCCGCCAGTAAGCGCGCCGCTGTTGTGGGACCCCTCCAGGAGCAGGGGGACGGGGAGGTGTACGAGGTAGAGGTGCTACTCGCTGATGATAAAGGCGCCTCCTTTGGCACCATCGAGACCGCAGTGTGGACGGCCGACCCACCGCGGCCCACGGAGTTGGAGCTGTACCGGGCCTGCCGGAACATCCGCAAGAGCACAAGTGCTGCCAGCAGCAGTGTGATCACGTCCGTGAGCAATGCTGGCGCTGAGGTCTGTGCTGGTGACAATGGTGTGGTGGAGACGAAGCCTGTGGTGGTGGAGACAAAACCTGTGGTGGCGGAGTGCAAGCCCAAGAGGGGTGGCGGTGATAAGAAGGAGGATTTCTACTGGCCTGAGGATTTTGTGCTCGGGGATGTCATGTGGGCGAAGTCAGGGAAGAAGTGCCCGGCGTGGCCGGCGGTGGTGATTGATCCTCTGCAGCATGCGCCTGAACTTGTGCTTAACTCCTGCATTCCTGGTGCCCTATGCGTCATGTTCTTCGGCTATTCTGCGGGCGGCCACAGCAGGGTAATAAACCACAATTTCTTTCTATATTAAGCATTGGCTGCTTAGTTTATAAATTTAGGGATAAGTCTACTTCACCCCCTCACCTAATGGTTTTTGTCTACTTCACCCCCTCAGCTATAAAACTGTATATTTTACACCTGATCTATCCAAAACTGCCTAAATAGCCCCCTATAATGGTTTTAGAAGTGGTTTTTGCCTATGTGGTAGTACACATGGATAGTGGCAAAAAATGAAATGTCTCTAATTGCATAAGCATTCTATTAGATTAAAAGAAATAATTTTGGTCATATAGTGAGAGCAATTCAGAGATTTTTTTAGCACACTACAAATTTTTTTCATTGAGGAAAATGACTTGAACTTGTCGTGGAACGAGAGCCGGTGACAGGGTGGCAATGTATGCTTCAGGTTTGTATTAAGAAGATGATCGTGAATAGTATTTTTAGGGCTAAGTGCGAGAACGAGGACATAAAAAGGAAGAGGTGATAAAAAAATTATATAGCACCATGTCATTGCCCAAATGTAGCACAACATAGGCACACTGCCTTGAAAACCACTTTTATGTGGTTGTTTATATGGTTTTGGATAGTTTGGGATGTAAAATATCTGTTTTCATAATTGAGGGGGTGAAGTAGACTAACATCAATAGGTGAGGGGATGAAGTCCATAAATTTATTACTGTAAATGGTTTTGGCTTCCATGAGCTTACAACCATCATATCTCTTTGCAGGATTATGGATGGGTTAAGCAAGGGATGATCTATCCCTTTGTAGACTACATAGACAGGTAAAATTCTTGAATATTGATACAAACATTGCTTTCTCATTTGGGTCCTATGTGAAGTTCTATTCTGTCACTACAGATTTCAGGGTCAGTCCCTATATAAGATTAGGCCAAGCAGGTTCCGTGCAGCAATTGAAGAGGCTTTCCTTGCTGAACGTGGCTTTTTTGATCTCCAAATGGGTGTGGGGTGCTCACTGCAAGACTCTGTCAATTTCCTGTCTGTCCCTGATGGCATTCAGGAAGGGGTTGCTTCGAATAGTGACCAGGAGTGCCAATATAATGCTCATGTAACTAACCCAGTAATATTCTTAAAGTGCTGTTTCCCTTGATGCATCATTTAAGTTAGCTGCAATCTATATTATTGCTTTGCAGGTTGCTGATAAATCTGCACGGTGTTGTGATAGCTGCGGTAATCGCCTACCATCAAAGCTTTCAAATAAAAAAAAGCAAGGGAGCGAGCAGTTGCTTTGTAGGCACTGTGAAAAGGTACGTGACTGACCGTGTTACTTCTCAGATAGTTCTTCATCTTTCTGGGTTCATTTTGACACCTTTCCTTACTTTTGGTGGCTCATGTCTCTATACATCACTGTGCTGCAGCTATTGCAATCAAAGCAGTACTGTGGCATATGCAAGAAGATTTGGCACCACATCGATGGTGGAAATTGGGTAAGTGCCTAGAAGAATGCCCCCTTCTCCCTCTCTATTTTTTACGCTTTCGTTATAATTTTCATGTTGTCGGGAATACTCTAGATACTGATCTGGAGACGTTCCTTGCCAGGTTTGTTGTGATGATTGCCAGATCTGGGTTCATGTTGAATGTGATCAGACATGCAGCAACATGGAGGTATACTAACGTTGTTTCTATACTGCTAGTGCTATTGTGATTTTTATTTCTTGACATTGACCAGTAATGCTTTTACGGATATCCTTTACAAACTTGGCATTATTTATAGGACTTGGAAAATGCAGACTATTTCTGTCCTGACTGCAGATCAAGGCACAAATCAACTCAGAAAGTAACGAAACAAACAGACACTACCAACAGCTCAGAGTATGTTATTTAGTTTGTTTCATCTAAACTATGCATACAACTTTATTAGATTATATAAGCACCTCATATTCTGATGTGTATCACTGTATGCACAGGTGTGCTAGCACCTGTAAGGATAAGTTGCCTGAAAGGCTGCCTGTTTGCTGCAACGGGATGGAGGCTCTCTATTTACAGGAGAAGCACATGTAAGTATCATGCACTAAAAAATTACTAAATTTAATTTAGACATCATTTTAGTTTAAATTTGCTTGATTGACATTAGTCTATCACTCAATAAAACTGCTTAAGGAAACTTTCATATAGAATAAGAAGTTAAGAACTATTTGAATGTGTTTATGTACATCCATCTGTGCATGTTGAAGTGTGTACTCATGTGAGACATTATTTCTTTTCTTTGAAAAGTACATGTCCGCCGGGATCACTCAGCTATCCATGATAGTTGTCCTGTAGATATAGCATCAGGTATAAATAATTTTATTTTCTTATTAAGATATTCATTTGCCTCTAAAAACTAAAAAGATTGTTTAGTGCACCAGTGTTGTGATGGACACCTGTATATTCTACCTCTTTTAGTCTGCTTGTTATGTTGATTTGCTTGAACATGCTCTTTCCTGTAGTTTGTATTTGATCCAATGACGTTTCTCTCAGGATACTTTGTGAATGTAAGCCTTGCAAGCAAAGGTTGATGACTTTGAATGAGTGGGAGAGGCATACTGGTTCAAGGAAAAAGAATTGGAAGATGAGTATTAGACTTAAAAGCAATAGGGAACCACTTGTTAATTTGGTAAGCCTTGACTTCATCAGCTTTGAGTTTGTCGTGAAAACTAATGAGATTCATAGTTACATTGTTTTATTGAATTTCATGGAAAACTGACTCATGCTTTCTTCTATTTTTCATCTTTATCTGTGTAGCTGGATGGTTTTCCATGTGTAAATGTTAAGTCAACTCCAGGCATTAGCAAAGAAAAGTTGCTAAAATTGCAAGGTATTTTATGCTTGAGTTTGTGTTGAACTGTGTGATTGGCTATTACAAACATGACATTATGTATAAATATGAAATTAATTGCTTTGATGCCTGGCTGCCTGCAGCAAAGTCTTACAGTTCAGTCTATGCTAAATGGACAACTGAACGTTGTGCTGTTTGTCGATGGGTTGAGGATTGGGACTACAATAAAATAATCATTTGCAACAGGTATTTCTTGCTTGACTCCGATGTTTTATTGAGCATTCTTAGGTCATTGCTATGTATGATTAGAGTTGATGAAGTTTCCACTCCAAATTCATGGTTTAGATGCCAAATTGCTGTCCACCAAGAGTGCTATGGAGCAAATGTTGTACAAGATCTTACAACATGGGTTTGCCGTGCATGTGAATTGCCTCAACAAAAAAAGGAATGTTGCTTGTGTCCTGTCAAAGGTACAGTGTTCCTTTTGATGTACTGTCTTCTTCCTCTTCCTCTTTCTTTATTCACTTTTGTGCAGTTTCATCAGCCAATCAAACCATCGAATGATATTCCGTAACTTTTAGTTGATAAATTGAAATGGGGCTTGGCATATTCTCGTTTAATTGGTCATGTCTCACATCTTGTTTCATCCTATTAACTTTTGCCACCCTTTTGCATTGCAATAGGTGGTGCTCTCAAACCAACAGATGTTGATCAGCTGTGGGTTCATGTCATATGTGCCTGGTTTCAACCTAAAGTCTCATTTCCTGTTGAAGCGACAATGGAGCCTGCTACAGGAATATTAAACATACCTGAAGAGTACTATAAGAAGGTTAATATTTTGTACAAGCTATTAAGTGTGCTTATCTGTTCAAAATTCACCTTTCTTCATTAACATTGTGTTTTTTATGTTTATTGCAGACATGCGTTATATGCAAGCAGATGCATGGTGCCTGCACCCAGTGCTGGAAATGCTCTACTTATTACCATACAATGTGTGCAGCAAGAGCGGGATATGGCATGGAGGTAGACTTGCTTCTATCACATTTTGTTGTAAAAATTTAAAAAATTGTTATGGCAATTTTATTTGCATATAGGTTTTTTTTATCAATTCGTCCTGTGCAAAATTTTAAATGACATCAAAATCTGTATTATCATCTGCATGATTGGCAGTAATTACCTAAGACTTACTAGGCTGATGTTGCCCCATTCTTAAGATAATAGTCTCTAGTTCTTTTTGTGTTCATGCTACATCATGGAGTAATTATTTTGGTTTTCTGTTTCATTCATATTATGTCGAAGGGTTAATTGCAATTAACATCAAAATAGTAGTTTAATAATTCTCTTTTTGTCAAGTGTGACTAGCCGCATTTTTTTATGATCCTTCTCTTTGATGTAATATGTTTAATGAATAATATCCATTATTTTGAACACTTTGTTAAATTAACATTGTCTGTGTGATTGTAGTTGCAATACTCTGAAAACAATGGCAGGCATGTCACAAAAATGGTTTCCTACTGTTCTTCTCACAGGTATTTTTTTCTATTCCCTTTAATTTTGGTTAAATTGCATTCATTCAAGTAATGAGTTTTGGGAAGAGTACTCCTAAAGTACATGAGGACCTAATGTATTATATGCAAAGCTATTTTGCTGTTAATCTTAAGTTATAGTAGAATATAGACAAAATCAATGAAAACCAGATCTGTGAAACCCTCATTATCTTTGGACTAATTCCACTTCTCTTTTCTCCTATTCATGAAATTTGGTAGTTTTCGCAGTCTGAATTTTTTGTGGCTGACACCTGTTAATTTGCCCCTCTGTAGTACTCCTGACCCAGATAATGTGTTGGTTGTTAAAACACCTGAAGGAGTTTTCTCTACGAAATTTTCAATCCAAAGTAATGAGACGCGGAGTGCACATAGACTACTCAGGAAGCACAATTACCAGGAGACGCTGCTTCCTTCTAAAATTTCTGACTGCCTAACTTCAACGTCAAGGTGCCTACCATATGAAATGTTGAAAAACAAGGTGATTTTCCTGCATCTGTTTAATGTTCTTACCTTTTTGCCCACTGGTTTTAACAGATTTATTTTAATTATCATAGATTAAAAATTTAAAAGAACCTAACAGACTTTTACGCATTTCCAAGTATCAGATATATGTTACATTATTTAATTTTGTGTCCATTTCCTTGATGCTCGTTTATGCACTTTAATACTTTATTATTTGCCTCATCATATTCGTAGATGCATTTCCTTACTGCCTTCGATGCATTCCTTGTCTGCTTTTGTTGTTCATGGACCAGGCAGGCTATTTCTGGCCATTTTCTATACCAACGTGACTATTTTGTAGTATGGCTCTCTAGCATTAGGATTTATTTATTTTAAGTTCATGCATACTGATGGTTTTAGTTTTAATTTTTTGTCGCCTTGCTCTAGCTGATAAGTATTCTTCATTTTGTACTATACTAAATTCTAAATGGTACAAATTTTCCAGAAAGAGACACGGGGCCCAATTGCCCACCGAATAATGGGACCACAACACCACCCCCAAAATTTGATTGATGCTCTAAACACATGCATGGTAATTGTCTAATAAGTACTAGCAGTTTCTTTCTCTTGGTAACTATTGAAACCAGAAGCATTAATTCATCTTATTTCCTTTTTAACAGGATCGTAAGGATGACCAAACCTTTTCTACATTCAAGGAACGGCTTTGCTATTTACAGGTTTGGTTTCTGAGTGACTGCTGTTCTAACCTGTTTATGTCAGCATACCAATAAATCAAACTGTTTTGATGGTGCAGAAAACTGAAAACAAGAGGGTCTCCTGTGGACTTTCTGGGATACATGGATGGGGGCTATTTGCGGCTAAGAACATTCAAGAGGGTCAAATGGTACATCATGTCAAGCCAAATTACATTATGTGTTAATTATGTTAAAGTTGCATTGCTGATCCAATTGCTTTGTCGAATATATCCACATTATGCTCAAGAACATGAATGGCATGCCAAATTATTGTGAATGCAAGACATAAGAAACATGTATGTGTTTTATTTGTTAATTGGTTGATTTAATGTCTATAAAGGTCTATTTCTTATATATGTATAGGTTCTAGGACAAAGAAGAGCATGTCTTGTTAACTGCAAAGCTTGTACATCTTGTCTCCACTGGTGGAGCCACAGCCTGGGCCATGTCATCCCCCCTTCCCCCACCACACACACATCAACCAAGTAGAAGCACACAGATATCAGTTTCCTATCCAGAACTAGCGAATCTGCTATGGATTGAGGCTCTTTGCCTCTGCCTGACTGCACTAAGTACTGTTCAGGCTCGCTGTGACCGCCAACTGAGTTAGTCCATTTGCTGGTTGTTATTTCAAAAATCTAAGGATACTTATTCATTAGCTTTTGAGCCTCCGCGCCCCCCCCCCCCCTCCCGCGGGTCCCCCCTCCTCCACATTTCGTGGCTGCCTCTGCGACTGCTTGTTGTCTCCATTAAGTGAATATTAAAATCTGCTATGTGAAAGTGTAAAAAATATATATGGCTACATTTTGTATTTTCTCTGTAATAACAATGGGTTCTTGTATACCTATCTGAACATATGGTATATCATTTTTTACATTCTTTTCCTTTGGTATTACATTATAAAGTTATTATGATATTTTCTTGCCTATTTGTCACTCGTCTAAATTTATATACTTCCTAATGTGTTGCCAACGATTTTTGGGCCAGGTTATTGAATATCGTGGTGAACAAGTTAGACGCAGTGTTGCTGATTTGAGGGAAGCACGATACCATAGAGAGAAAAAGGACTGTTATGTGAGTCATAATTTACTGTGCTTTCCTCAACTCATTTACTGTACTTTGTAGCTTCTGTAAAGCTCTAGCTTCGTGTAATTAGCATGAGAAGCAATTATGACTCAGCTGGAATGTTGTTTTAAATCCTTATTTGCCATCTATACCGCTTTCAGATTTTCTTGTCCCAGATGGTAACTTTGTGGTTGGTGCATTGATTCTTTTCTGTTGTCTGCAGCTGTTCAAGATAAGCGAGGATGTTGTTATTGATGCCACAGAGAAAGGGAACATAGCTCGCCTAATAAACCACTCAGTAAGCATTGTAATGATGACCATTTGCTGTTGCTTATTGCCTAAGTGCTGGCTCACCAAAGTGACAGCTGATTTTCTTGTCACACTGCAGTGCATGCCTAATTGCTATGCAAGGATCACGAGTGTTGGTGATGACAAGAGCCAGATCATTCTTATTGCTAAAAGGGATGTCTCTGCAGGGGAAGAACTGACGTAATCTTTCTTTAACATTTTTTTGATTTATCCAAGAGATTTCAACACCTTGATATCTTAAATATCTTCTGATGGCCTTCTCCCTTGTAGTTATGACTACTTGTTCGACCCTGATGAGTCAGAAGACTGCAGAGTTCCTTGTTTGTGTAAATCTCCTAACTGTCGTGGATACATGAACTAGAAGCTCACCATCGCACAACTCGCAGGACTAACCTCTTACAGATGCCAAAGGCCCGGTCATTTTTCCATGATTCATTCTTTGCTCTCATTCTATGCGTGGACGCCAATAGGTAAAAGCCTTTTTTTTTTTTTTTAGCCACAGCTTTTATTAGGTCGCAAGATAGGCTCTTCCATGCTACGTACAGAATACTGGCAGCACGGTAAATTTTGTCAATGATGTAGTATAAAATGCTGCTGTTAAATGAAAAAAATTATGTATTTCGTCAGCATCAGATTGACGTCAGCTGTTGTGTTTGTGAAGAGTTTGATCCGTATTCAGTTGTGTTCGTGATCGCTTGCTCCTAATATTCCAGGTTTCGATCTACGAACTGTATATTTTTGCTGTTGAGGTTATTTGCATCGAAGCCGCTTCTTCATTCACAATACTATGCTGAACGTTTGATGATTTGCGCCATCTTAGATCGACTACGAATTCGTATCGGAGCTTTTTCACTATGGCACTCATCAAATGGCCAGTCTATCGATTGATCTGTATAACAGAAAATTTATCTAAACGAGGACCATCCGTCTCAAAAAAAAAAAAAAGGGACCTTATCACCCCGGTTATCTCGTCGGTTTTGCTTCGTCGTCGAAGCTCGCCACAAGTCGGCGCGTGGCGCTTGCCAAATGCGCTCGCCAAGGTTCGTTGGAGTTGCGGTTTTGTCACGATGCTGCAGTTCATTTTTCACACCACCACGCGCCTAATCTCTGGCGGCGGCGGCGGCGGGTGCCAAACAGGCCCTAAGTCGTTCGGCCTTTAGGCCCAGCCCAAGTCGCCGTTCACACCGCTACGACAATAAAAGCACAATAAAATGCAAGAACCCTAATCCCCAGCCCCCCGATTCTCAATCCCTGTTCCCGTTCCGCGCTCCGCCGCCCGCCACTGAGATCCGCACGGCCTCCCCCGACTCCCGGCGCATCTCCATCCGCCTCTGGTCCGCCATCCACCGCCCTCAGCCCCAGCCGCCTCCCGCCTCTTCGCGCGCCCGCGTTCTCGTCGGACGGTAAGCCATCTCGCATCAAGAACCAATTGATGGTAGTCTCCTAGAAATTGCATCTTTGCATGCAGTTGAGATAAAGTTTGAATGCCAGCTTCAATTATGTTTCTTGAATATAACTCTCTCTTAATTTGTACACTTTGCAGAGCTTGAGCCCGGTAGAAGCGACAGATCAAGCATTAGCCATGGCATCACGTTTCTGGGGACAGGTACTTTTTTTATCTCTTGCCATGGCCCCAACACGGCAGGATATTTCTTACATAGTACCATATGGTCCATATACGGTGCCAATAGATACCACTGCCACCATTGATTGTATTAACTAATGCTTACTCATTGGCTCCTCTTGTCTTCAGGGAGACAGCGACTCCGAGGAGGAGGAAGAAATTGAGTCGGAACAGGGCAGCGATAGTGATGACAATAGGGGTCATGATGATGCTAAACGTGCTGGAAACCGCTATCTGAGGACTGAAGACGATGACAGTGACGAGTCTGATTCTGGCCACCGTGTGGTCCGCTCATTGAAGGACAAACGCAATGAGGAGATGAAATCTATTGTTGATCAGATGCGCAATGCCATGAAGATTAACGATTGGGTTAGCTTGCAAGATAGCTTTGAGAAGCTTAACAAGCATCTTGAGAAGGTTACTCGTGTCAACGAGTCTACAGAAGTTCCAAGGATGTATATCAAGGCTCTTGTGTTACTGGAGGACTTCCTTGCTGAAGCACTTGCGAACAAGGAGGCCAAGAAGAAGATGAGTAGCAGCAATGCGAAAGCACTCAATGCGATGAAGCAGAAGCTTAAGAAAAACAACAAGCAGTATGAAGATGAGATCCAGAAGTGCAGAGAGCATCCGGAGAGCTTTGAAGAAGATGACGCAGATGACAAGGATGACGATGAAGATGAGGACGAAGATGAAGATAGTGATGCAGAGATTGAGGATCCTGAAAAGATGGCTATGGAATCAGATCAGGAGTCAGATGATGATGCAGGCAAGGATGACGACTGGGACAGGAGGGTGAGCAAGAAAGATAAGCTGATGGATAAGCAGTTATTGAAAGACCCAAGTGAAATCACATGGGATATTGTTGACAGGAAGCTTAAGGAGATTGTGGCATCAAGGGGAAAGAAAGGTACTGGAAGGATTGAGCGTGTCGAGCAGCTGACATTTTTGACCCGTGTGGCAAAAACACCTGCTCAGAAGCTGGAAATCCTTTTTCATGTGATTTCTGCACAGTTTGATGTCAACCCTAGCTTACTCGGTCATATGCCAGTCAACGTGTGGAAGAAGTGTGTCGCTAACATGCTACTTGTCCTTGATATACTCCAACAGTATCCTAATATAGTGGTAGACACCGCTGTGGAGCCTGACGAGAAGGAAACTCAGAAAGGTGTGGACTACAATGGAACAATCCATGTTACTGGTGATCTGGTTGCATTCCTGGAGAGACTGGACTCCGAATATTTTAAGACTTTACAGTGCACTGATCCTTATACAAAGGATTATGTTTTGAGGCTTAGGGATGAACCCCTGTTTTTGGTGGTTGCACAGAATGTCCAAGACTACCTTGAAAGAGCTGGTAATCTCAAAGCTGCTGCTAAAGTTGCACTGCGTCGTGTTGAACTAGTCTACTACAAACCTCAAGAAGTTTATGATGCAATGAGCAAGCTGACAGAGATGAATGAGGAGAGTGGGGAGGATGATGATGCTGAGACTGGTGTTGAGCATCAAATAGCGGATGACAGCAGGGGACCGCCTCCATTTGTTGTGATTCCGGAGGTTGTTCCAAGGAAGCCTACATTCCCAGAGAGTAGCAGAGCTTTGATGGATGGATTGATGTCCTTAATTTACAAGTTTGGGGATGAAAGAACTAAAGCCCGTGCAATGCTGTGTGACATATATCACCATGCAATTTCGAATGAATTTTCAGTGGCTCGTGACATGCTTTTAATGAGCCATTTGCAAGATGGAGTTCAATTTATGGACATATCATCACAGATCTTATTCAATAGAGTCATGGCCCAGCTGGGATTGTGTGCTTTCAAGGCTGGTTTGATAAATGAAGCTCATGGTTGCTTGACAGAGCTATACTCTACCGGGAGGGTGAAAGAATTGCTTGCGCAAGGAGTGCAACAAAGCCGATACCACGAAAAAACTTTGGAACAGGTAAATCTTCTTTTCTCCAGTAACTCACTCCTTTTGTTCACATGCTGTATGTGTGGCTGTTAATCATATGTGCCCCCCCCCATCATCAAACACAATATTTATTGCTGGGAATTTACTTCAAGTCTGAGCTTCTAATTGAATATTCCATCTTTCATACTCCCTCCGTCCTAAAATAAGCGTCTTTCTAGACTTTTAAGACATCAAAATTTAACCATTCATCTTATTAAAAGAACTTGTGAAATTATTATTTATTTTATTATGAAATGTTTTATTACTAGAACTACTGTAAACATGACTTGTTTGTTTTTATATTTTCCTAAACATTTTTTAAGATGAATGGTTAAACGTTGATTTCTAAAAGTAAAAGACTACACATTTTGGGACGGAGGGAGTGTCTTTTAGTTGCTTATGTTTCTATTAATCTTGCCTGCTTTTATTAATCTTCTCACACATATGATGTTTACATACTTCTCACCCTAATACCTATAGTTATCGCAATATTTTTCTTTATTTCCCCCATGTTGGGATATTTTTATATTTGATTGACACAGATCTAGACACATTATTTGTATTGGTGATTGGGTTTTATCATAGTTCAATTAAGGCTATTGCACATGTTCACCGAATTAAAAATCTTAATTAGGCTAAGTTACAGTATAACAAGACACCTTTTGTTTTTCTAATTTTCTGTGCCAGTAATGTACCATTCTAATTCCTGCAGGAGAGACTCGAGAGAAGAAGGCAGATGCCGTACCATATGCATATAAACCTTGAACTATTGGAAGCCACACACTTGATTTGTGCAATGCTGATTGAGGTCCCCAATATGGCTTCTACTACTTATGATAAGCGCAGGCCTATGAGTAAAACATTCCGCAGGCTTCTTGAAGTGAGTGAAAGGCAGACGTTTGTTGGCCCTCCAGAGAATGTGAGGGATCATGTGATGGCTGCCACGAGAGCTCTCAACAAGGGTGACTATCAAAATGCTTTCAGTGTGATAAGTTCACTTGAAATCTGGAAGCTTTTGAGGAACAAGGAGCAAGTTCTTGAGATGCTGAAGCTTAAGATCAAGGAGGAAGCCCTGAGAACTTATCTATTCTCATACTCGTCTTGCTATGAATCATTAAGCCTTGACCAGCTCACGACCATGTTTGACCTTAGTGAATCACAAGCTCACAGCATTGTTAGTAAGATGATGATGCAAGAAGAGCTTCACGCCAGCTGGGACCAGCCAACAATGTGCATTGTCTTCCACAGTGTCGATCAAACTAGGCTCCAGGGATTACTCTTCCAGATGGCAGATAAGCTATCAGTCCTTGTGGAGAGCAATGAGAGGGCATATGAGGCCAGAACTGGAGGTACTCTTGAGGGAGTACCACCTAGACACAGGGGTGATGGTCAGGACTCGTCCAACATGGGTAGGTGGCAGGAGAACTTTGTTTCATCTCAAGGGCGGCAAGGCGGTAACCGGTTTGGATATGCCGGTGGTAGAGGTGGAAGTTCTGGACAGGGTGCTGGCTACCAGAGGGACAGGGGAGGCCAGGGTTCGCGTGGGGGCTATGGTAGCTCAAGGTTTCAGGATGGAAAGGGTCGCAATCAGTCTGGTTCTTCAAGAGGTAGTGATGGCGGGGCGCGCATGGTGAGCCTCAACAGGGCTGGTAGAGTTTAGGAGATAATTTTCAGCCCAAGGTTTACCACAAGGTCTCACAAGTTTTAAAGCACTGCTCGTTCTGTAATTTATAAAGTTTTCCTAATCTATCCTTGTTTGACTTTGTTTTAGCGTTTCAATCCAGGTATCTGTCCGATACTCAGAGAAAAGATATTTAAATTGTGTAGGGGTGAGGACTTTTGATGTCCTCTTGCGACTGTTTTTGCATATTATATGGCTGCCTATTTATTCTGTTCTGTCTTGATATGATCCTGTGATTTATGGTGAGAATTGATGGCTCACAACCTGTAGTATGTGTGATTGGTTAATCTGTCCTGAAGAATGAAGGTTGTCTAACTGGGGTCGCAATGAAAATTTTCAGTATTCTTACTAAGGCTTCTGATTGCAAAATCGTGTATAATGGCCGATATTACTGTAATTTTTTTTTGAATATTTGCACGTTGAACCGTGGCCATTTCCAACCATTCGGCCGCAGTAGCGGCGACAGCGGAGAGATTGGTGCCTTCGCTACTAAAACTTCGATTAGGTGAGGATATGCTGCTCGAAGCATGCAAGTATTTCTCAGTGACGTGATGATAATGCAACTATGCAAGCATGCTTTTGACCTGGCCAATTTCGGTGATATTGACACTCGGACGTAGCGTGTTCATGACTGAATCATTTACCTCTCTTATTCCTAGTAACCAAGACTGGATCAAACGATCAAGCTAGATCTTGCATTGCAAGGAAGGAAAGAAGCCACGCGCTGCTTTGACCACCAAACCTTAACGACCGAGAAACTTGACAAGTTAAACGATGAATAAAGAGACATCCGGTGAGGAACAATCGCCTGAACCAGTCTCGCCATGACCATGAGGATGAGGTGCCGGCTGTTCTCCGCTTGCTTGCTCCTCGCTCTGGCGGGGCCACAGGCGGCCGTGGCTCGCAAGTACGCGGCCATCTTCAACTTCGGTGACTCCCTGACGGACACCGGCAACCTCTGCGTCGACGGCATCCCGGACTACCTCGCCACGGCGCGCCTGCCGTACGGCCAGACCTACTTCGGCTACCCCACCGGGCGCGTCTCCGACGGCCGTGTCGTCGTCGACTTCATCGGTACGAACTATACGAAGGGCGTGCGTGCGTTATATTCTTGCCAGCTGTCTCATCGGTCAATCATCAGTTCTCTGATTCGGCTTGCTTCCCTGGTCTGCCTGCATGATGGTGAGCAGCGCAGGAGCTGGGTCTGCCGCTGCTGCCGCCGTCCAAGGCGCGCAACGCGTCGTTCCATCGCGGCGCCAACTTCGCCATCACGGGAGCCACGTCGCTGGACACGACCTTCTTCCAGGCGCGCGGGCTGGGGCACGCCGTCTGGAGCTCAGGATCCCTGCACACCCAGATCAAATGGTTCCAGGACATGAAGCCCTCCATCTGCAACAACTCCACGCAAGGTTCCACCGCTTCATAGCAATCGTTCGTCGAACCTGCATAATTAATCAGGCGCTGACTTCTTGTTGCTGTTCGATGCTGATGATGATCACCGATCAGAGTGCCGTGAGCTGTTCCGGCGGTCGCTGTTCATCTTGGGCGAGTTCGGCGGGAACGACTACGGCGCGGCGCTGTTCGCGTTCCGTCCGCTGGAGGAGTTGCACACCTTCGTCCCCCACGTCGTCGACTCCATCGCCGCGGGCGTCGAGAAGCTGATCGCCGAGGGCGCCGTGGACCTGGTGGTGCCGGGGGTGCTGCCCACCGGCTGCTTCCCGCTGTACCTGTCCACCTTCCGCAAGGAACGGCCGGAGATGTACGGCGCGCGGACCGGGTGCGTCAAGGACCTCAACACGCTCTCGTGGGTGCACAACGCCGCGCTGCAGCGGAAGGTCGCCGAGCTCCGGGCGAAGCACCCCGCCGTGCGCATCGTCTACGCCGACTACTACACGCCGGCCATCCAGTTCGTGCTCCACGCCGAGAAGTGGGGTGAGTCGACCGTTCTTGACCGATCTCCTTTAGACGCATCCTCGATCGATCTCCGCCTGATCGATGTCCTTTTTGGCGCGCGCAGGGTTCTTGAGGCAGACACCGCGGGCTTGCTGCGGCGCGCGGGGCGTGGGCGAGTACAACTTCAACCTGACGTCCATGTGCGGCCAGCCGGGGGCGTACGCCTGCGAGGACCCCTCCAACCATTGGAGCTGGGATGGCGCCCACCTCACCGAGGCTTCCTACGGCCACATCGCCAAGGGGTGGCTCTACGGCCCCTTCGCCGACCCGCCCATCCTTGGCGCCGGCCGGCGACAAGGTTCATGAACGAGCAAAGCGATTACTGTAAAGAGAAGAATATAAAGCAGAACTGGGTAGGAGACTGTCGCTCGCATTGTATTGCAGAGCGCCGAGTGTTAGCGATAATTCTCGCGTGGTTAATTTCCCTGGTTCAAACGCCAGAGCTAGTTTGATTGCAATTTCACAATTTACTACAGTAGTTTAATAGATTTTTAAAAATTTATGTTAAAAAATAAATAAAAATAGCATATATTTCAGCATGGCTGTCGGCTTCCCGCCAATTATCGTGCGGTGTCGGGCTGAGGACCGTAATAATCTTCAGTGCCACGGCCGCACAATTTTAGCCCGGCCCAGCTCGTTAACTACTCGGCGTCCTCGAGAATTCGCTGCGCGCGAGGCATTCGACAAATTGGGACTCATTTCGTGAAGCTTTTATAATTTGACACATTGATCTATTGTTATACACTCAGATAATCACATGTGTTATTTACATAGATGCATCAAATTTAACCATCTCGAAATAAGACCTAAATCATAAAAAAAATCATTGCGCGCTCGTTGTGCTGACCGTCGATAGTATACCTGGCCAATGGGCCGGCCAGGTCAGCATGGCACAGGCCTGCTCAGGCTCGGGCCGACTGAGAGGCGGCTTGGCACGACCCGACTAGTTGAGCGGGCTGGGCCGTGCTGTCGAGCCCATCAAGCTGTGTTGAGCTGGGTCGGTCCGAAGCACGGATAAAAGAATAAATATTAAATTTTTCGCAAAATTACTGAAAATTAATTATATAATGTTAAAAATTATAAGTTTTAAACATAAATATGTCAAATTATATATTTTTAATATAAAATTTCAGAAAATGATAAACGGGTCGAGAGGGCTGGGTCGGGCCATACGGGCCTGGTAGCGAGCTAACCGAGCCAGCTTAAATGGGTCGTGCCTGTTTCGGCCCAACGAGCTTGAAGCCGCACGGCCCGCAACGAGCTTCGGACCGACACGACCCGTCAGACCATCGGGCTGAGCCGTGCTCGTGCCGAACGAAACCGACTGGGCCTTAGTCCGGCCCATTTGACTTGACTCAGATGGCCAGGTATAATGTATATCTGGACATATAGGCCGTGCCAAGGGGCCCGACTTTTGGTCTAACCAGTATGGCATGGCCCAGAAACGACACGGCCCAGTCAATACCGAGCCCGAATCGGCACATGCTTGTTCGGCGGGCTGTGCTTGGGTCGGAGGCTAAGCACAAGGCTCGGCACGACACGGTCGATTATTGATTTTATATTAATAGATTTACGTTTTATCTATAAACAAAAAAGCTAACATGGTTTAATGGTAAGGTGTTTCGTTTGCATAGTCAAAGGTCATAGATTTCATCCTTAGTCGCTATATATTTTTACAACATTTTAATTTTAAAATAGATTTAAGCCACAATACTTTATGAGCTACCTGAGCCAGCACGACCCATTTCGTCACGCTTATAGCAACCGGGCCGTGGCGTGAGCCGACGACACAGCCCCATGCCTGTTTCGGCACGCCCGCGTGCTTTAGCAGGCCGTGCTTTAACGGGTCGTGCCGGCCAGCGGCCCGTTTGCCCACTATATGGATAGGCTACGTGTGGCGCAGCCGTCAGCGACCACCGCCGTACGTCTCCCTGCTCGGCAAGAGTCCATCGTCCTGACCAGGAACACGCCCGCATGTCAGCGACCCCCTGTATCTATCTACGAATCATCAAACAGCCGTAGCCGTCGCGCCTCTCGTCGCCGGTAGCTTCGTTCCCTCTCCGGCTCCGCCGCCTCCTTCACTTGCGGCGCGCGGTCACCATTACTGCCCCGACGCGGCGAGAGACGCGAGAGAGCACGGAAGCGCACCCAGCAACACGAGGACAAGTCCAGAAGCAACTCAAAAGGCAAAGCAGAGAAAACAAGGCACAAAATAATGCAGTTACCTATTATCCCCATCTGCCTGCTCTCCCCTTCCCTCCCACAACTACCAGCACCCTCGCCGCGGCCATCACGGCGCCTCGCGTCCAGCCCCGGTTCCCTCGCGCGGCGCCTCAGCCTCCATCTCCCCCGCTCCGTGGCCTCCGCCATGCGGCGCCGCAGGACTGCGCCGCGTCCTCCGGCTGCCGCCGCGGGAGGCGAGGCCTCTAGCACCGACGCCGATGAGAAGGTGATGTTCTGCTACTACCGCGAACCTATCTCTCTGCTCGCGGCTTACAGCTTGCGGCTGCGTTGCTTGTAGCTGTTGCGGCGCCGGCTGTATCACTGATGAACCTACACTTTTCGTTGCTGGTACTCGTAGAGAGACGGTACGGATGTCAAGACACTAGCTACAAGGTTTTGGAAAGTTGCTGCCCCCTACTGGTGGTCAGAGGACAAAACCCAAGCAAGGCTGAGGCTTGCCGCTGTATTTGCACTCACGTTGGGAACTACCGGGATTAGTGTTGGATTCAACTTTCTGGGCCGCGATTTCTACAATGCACTTGCTGGTATGTTGTCGTATTCTATTAAAATTTTTATGATCTCATAAGGACAGTATGTACCCTCTAATAAATAAAGTCAAAACACAGTAGCTTGAGCACTTGATAAGGGATAGCCAGGGCCATTGGTCTCCTTTTACCATACACACGTTTATACTTGTCACTGCAAAATCACTTCACCTGGACTTTGATGATTATCATATCCCAAGTTGATAATGATGTTACTGCAAAATCACTTCACCACGATTTCTACAATGCACTTGCTGGTATGTTGTCGTACTCTGTTAAAACTGTTATGATCTCGTAAGGCCAGTGTTACCCTCTAATAAATAAAGTCAAAACACAGTAGCTTGATCACTTGATAAGGGATAGGCAGGACCAATGGTTTCCTTTTAACATACATATACACATTTGTACTTATTACTGCAAAATCACCTCGCCTGGACTTTGATGATTGTCGTATCCCAAGCAAGCCTCCCTATAACATAGTCTATCATATTATACCATTCAAAGTTGCTGTACAAATTATTATTTTTTATTTCTAACACGTGTTTACTGCTTTCTATTGGAAGATAAGGACCAGGAAAGATTTACCACGCAATTACTCTACTACCTGGGCGCATTTGCTGTAGGAATTCCGGTGAGCATATTGCTGCTCTTTTGTAGGTATTGCTCTTCATGCTGTTAGCCTGCTTACCACTGTTTGTATCACCTCGTTATGAATAGCATAATGCCAAAAAAAATTATTAGTCATATTATACCATCATTAGTGCTTATGCCCCTCAAATAGGTCTGGATGAGAGTGTCAAGAAGCAATTTTGAGAGAATTTGGATGCGATGGTCAGCAGTGTGCCTATCGTTGAGATGCTCTTTATAGGAGGAGATCTAAATGGGCACATTGGCTCTTCTAGTGTAGGCTTTGAGAGGGTGCATGGTGGTTTCGGCTACGGGAGTAGAAATCAAAAATGGGAGGGGGTTTTAGACTTTGTCTTGGCCTACGATTTGTTTGTTGCAAACTCTTGTTTTAGAAAGAGAGCCTCTCATTTAGTAACCTTTCAGAGTGGTCCTCACTGTAGCCATATTGATTGTATCTTAGCAAAAAGAGAAGATAGACATGCTTGCTTAGACTGTAAGGTGATACTAAGAGAATGTGTGGTACCTCAGCATAGGCTTGTGGTTGCGGACTTTCGCTTTCAGTTGCACTCTCTACGGAGGAAGCAAATCAAAGTGAAAAGGACAAAGTGATGGAAGCTTGAAGAAGATGCAGCACGTACTTTCAAGAAAAAGGTTATCAAGGAGGTCTCTTGGCAGGCAGAAGATGATGTAAATGTTATGTGGTTGAAGATGGCCGCTTGCATTAGAAAAAATAGTTTCAGTTGCACTCTCTACGGAGGAAGCAAATCAAAGTGAAAAGGACAAAGTGATGGAAGCTTGAAGAAGATGCAGCACATACTTTCAAGAAAAGGGTTATCAAGGAGGTCTCTTGGCAGGCAGAAGATGATGTAAATGTTATGTGGTTGAAGATGGCCGCTTGCATTAGAAAAAATAGCCTCAGAGGAGCTTGGTGTAACTAGAGGAGCCAGACGTGAAGCCAAAGACACATGGTGGTGGAACGAGAATGTTTAGAAGGCTATAAAAAAAAGAAAGAGTGCTTTAAGCGGGTGCACCTTGATAGGAGCGTGGTCAACATAGAGCAATATAAAATAGCAAAAAAGACCGCAAAGTGAGCGGTGAGTGAGGCAAGAGGTCGGATGTTTGATGTCTTGTACCATCGACTAGACACAAAAGAAGGGGATAAAGACATCTATAAGATAGCCAAAAGGCGAGAGAGAAAAACTAGGGATATCACTCAAGTTAAATGCATTAAGACTGAAGCAGAGCGTCTGTTAGTGAATGATAAAGAGATCAAAGATAGATGAAGAGAGTATTTCGCTAAACTCTTGAACGAAGATAGTGGGAGCTCATCCATTGAGTTGGATATCTCTTTCGATGACCTAAATAGGCACTTTGTGAGAAGGATTCAGGAATTTGAGTTAAAGGAGGCTTTGAAAAGGATGAAAAGAAGTAAGGCGTTGGGTTCGGATAGGATTCCCATTGAAGTGTAGAGATGTCTCGGAGATGTAGCAATAGTTTGGCTCACTAAGTTATTCAATCGCATCTTCCGATCAAACAAAATGCTTGACGAGTGGAGGCGGAGTACTTTAGTATCGATCTTTAAAAACAAAGGAGATATGCAAAGTTGTACTAACTATCGAGAGATCAAGTTAATGAGCCACACAATGAAGCTATGAGAGAGGGTTATTGAGCACCGTCTGCGGGGATCAATGAGAGTCACCCAAAACCAATTTGGTTTTATGCCTGAGAGATCCACTATGAAGGCAATTTTTTTAATAAAGCAATTGATGGAGAGATACAGAGAACAGAAAAAAGATTTGCATATAGTCTTCATTGAGCTAGAGAAAGCTTATGATAAAGTGTCTAGTAACATTATATGGTGGGTATTGGAAAGGCACAAAGCCTCAACAAAGTACATTAACTTTGTTAAAAATATGTACAAAGATGTGGTGACAAGTGTTCGAACAAGTGATAGAGACACCGTTAAGTTTTCAATTAATATAGGACTGCACCAGAGGTTGGCTCTGAGCCCTTATTTTTTACTTTGGTGATGGATGAGATCACACAAAACTTACATGGAGACATTTCTTGGTGTATGCTCTTTGCGAATGATGTGGTGCTAGTGGATGAGAGCAAGATAGGGATGAACCAGAAGTTAAAATCATAGAGACATGCTTTGGAGTCAAAGGATTTTAGATTTAGTAGGTCTAAAACAGAGTATATGAAGTGTGATTTCAGTGCTACCGCAGTCGAGAAGGGAGATGTTAGACTTGATGGTCAAGTGGTATCCAAGAAGTACATTTTTCACTATTTAGGTTTAATGTTGCAAAAAGATTAAGATATTGATGAGGATGCAAGTCATAGAATTAAAGCCGGATGGTTAAAGTAGCGTCGAGTTTCTGGAGTCCTATGTGATAGTAGGGTGCCTAAAAAACTCAATGCTAAATTTTATAGGACTGCAATTCGTCCTGCCATGCTATATGGAGCAGAGTGTTGCCTACGAAAAGACGACATATCTAATAGCTACATGTAGCCGAAATGCGTATGTTGAGATGGATGTGTGGCCACACGAGGAGAGATCGTATCCAGAACGATGACATACGAGAGAGATCAGAAGTGGCACCAGTTGAAGAGAAACTTGTGCAGCATCGTTTGAGGTGGTTCGGACATATTCAACGAAGACCACAGGAGGCACCGGTTCGTAGTGGGATGGTAAGTCAGTCAAACGGTGTGAAGAGAGGCAGAGGTAGACTAAACTTGACTTGGAAAGAGTCTGTGAAGAGAGATCTGAAAGATTGAGATATCGCCAAAGAGTTAGCTTTGGATTGGAGTTCGTGGAGCCTAGCAATTCACGTGTCTGAACCTTGATTGCCAGTTGTTGCTTTTTTTTAGTCGTCTCTCGGGATTTCATCTCTAGCCTACCCTAACTTACTTGAGACTAAAGGCTTTGTTGTTGTTGTATTATACCATCATTATGATCACTATCATCAGTACAATGCTACAATAGGCTTGGAGACCGTAAAAGTCAACAGCTCATACCTCACAGGTTTTATGGCCTCTGAGCATTATCACGGTCATGGTTTGATATTTTACATAGTTATCCTACATACACCAACTGAAATTGGCGTAACTTTTAAACTGAAATCCAGCAAGTTCTCTTCTGTTTAACAAAGCTCATTACATGTGACAATATCTCACTGAATATATTCTAAGGAGCAGAAGTCAAACCACAGAATACTTTTGTGATGGCTGCACTGCGTGACTAATCTGCCAGTATGTTGCTCTCTTTAACATTTCTGGTCTCAAGCAGAGTTTGAGGCATGTTATAGTATCATTTAGCAAAAGGCTGCTGGCACTGTTGGCTGCGTCCACTCATTCTTTTCATTGTCCACCTCTCAGTGGCGAATGTAACATAGGCATCGGATGGCGCATGTGTTCCTCCGTGTTTTTTTTTTGTTGGGGGTGGGGGGGGGGGGGGGGGGTCCCTCTTCTCTTTCACGGTGATGTTGGTTGAATTCTGCTGTGTGTCCAAGGGAAAAGAATGTACTTTCTTTGCTTTATGTTCCGTTATCTTAGTAGACTTTCCATTTTTATTTTTAAAATCAATATGCCAACATTTTCATTACTGTTCTGCAGTTCTTTGTCTTGAGGGACTATGCAAGAGAAACCCTTTCTTTGCGATGGCGATCTTGGATGACAAGTTATTACATGAAGCGTTACTTCAAAAACAAAACTTTTTATAGGATCCAATCTCAATCATTGATTGATAACCCAGACCAAAGGATAAATGATGATCTCAGCGCATTCACTGGAACAGCACTCGGATTTTCTCTCACACTTTTCAATGCTGCTGTGGACTTAATATCTTTCAGTAACATCCTTTATGGCATCTATCCACCATTATTCATCGTTCTTATTGTGTACTCTCTTGGTGGCACTGCTATTAGTGTCTTCCTTGGTAAGGTAAGCGATTTGGCAAAATTATCTATAATTTACATCAAAGCAAATTAAATTATTCATACTTCCTTTTTTTAAAGAACTAACCATTACTTATGCTTGAATCAACAGAATTTGGTGAACTTGAATTTCATGCAAGAGAAGAAAGAAGCTGATTTTCGGTATGGACTTGTCCGTGTTAGAGAAAATGCTGAATCAATTGCTTTTTATGGTGGTGAGGAAAATGAAGTACAACTTTTGTTGGATCGATTCAGGAGGGCTTTCGACAACCTAAGTGTAAGGGTTATGTCATTTTGTCATATACTCTTGGTCATTGTTTCTTCTTTTCTTGTTTGTTTCAACAATCTAAAAACCATTCCTGATCCAGATAGACTTATGTAACGGTAGAAAGCCTGATAATGTACGGCACTGGCAAACCAGGTTATCTAACAGTTCTATATCTTGGATTCTCAGCAGTGAGCACTGATGATCATGTAAATCATCCATGCTAGTAATTATGTAGTTTGCAATAATCGAATTAAAAAGCTACCAATTCTGGTATGTCCCGAAACACCACTAATAGTGATTATACCTTGGTAGAGGAAATTCATAATAGCTAAAGCTCCCATGTTTTGCTAGTGTTGGGTACGTTTTTATTATCTATTTTTACTACTGTAGTAAAAGTTATGCAGTGAACTGCTTTTTGAGACACCAAAACCACATCATGATTGTATGCTCATAATTGGCCCTTCATATCCTATACTTCTAGAAGTGGCTCTCTAATGTTTGCTACAAATTATTCTTTTAAACTTTCCAGTTCATATATGTAATGTGATACTGCAGGAATTGCTGATAGCTTCCCGAAACCTGGAGTTTTTCACCAATGGTTATCGGTATTTAATTCAGATCCTACCAGTTGCCGTCGTGGCTCCAATGTACTTCTCAGGGAAAATTGAATTTGGAGTGATAAATCAATCAGTATCTGCTTTCAATCACATCCTTAGTGATTTTTCTCTCATTGTTTTCCAGTTTCAGTCAATCAGTGCATTCTCAGCTGTTATTGATCGTCTAGGTGATCTTTCTATCTCTTCGACCACCCTCCCCCTTCCTTTCTTTCCCCCTCTCTGATAGAATGATTAACAAATTCTTTCATAATAGGTGAATTTGATGATTTACTGGATGGGAATGAGTCTTCTCTACCATCTCAACAGGATAGTATCGACAGGATCACCATTATTTTCAAAAGCAATGGTCCTTCAGCTCTCAGTTCTAATGGATCACTAACACAATCTGATCCATCTGTGATTCTGGAGATTCGCAATTTGACACTGTTGATGCCAAGGAGCGAAAACATCCTTTTTACTGACCTCACTATGGAACTAAAAGACAAGGACCACCTACTGGTATTTTGTCTCTTTGACTAGTTGTACAATCAGAAAATTTGTTAGTGCTGACTGACTGACATATTATGCTTTTTTTTCACTTTCAGGTGATGGGACCTAGCGGAAGTGGGAAGACTTCATTGTTGCGTGCTTTAGCTGGGCTTTGGACTAGTGGTACTGGTGATATCGTATACCACGTGAGAGGTTCGGAATTAAATTTAAGTTCTGATGAGCCTTCCAACAGGAAGATAGGAGGTGAAGAACTACTTCAAACTTCTAAACAGAGAAGAGATAATGGCATATTTTTTGTCCCACAAAGACCATACATGGTTTTGGGAACGCTTCGTCAGCAATTGCTCTATCCTACATGGACTGAAAATGTTCATCACTCTACAAATGATGATGCTCAAAATACAGGTAACTATTCTTATGATACACGTAGTGATTTCTACAGTAACTAGCCTCTTGTTTCAAACAGCATTACTCTGCATGTGGAATCAACCAGAAATGTTGTCCAAGATGATTGTGCCAACTTTAGTTTTAGTTGATGCTTGAGGGATAAAATTCTCTGATACATTTTAAAAACAAAATAAAACATATTTTAGGATATGACATGAGATCAATATTCTTTATATTATTATTTGTGCCAGAGTAAGTGATTTTTTAACCTAAACTTACAATGATGGATATCAGAATCACTGGTAGACATTTTGTTAAATGAACTTCCTATGTTTGATTTGATTAATGCCATCATAGTTTGCGCTTTGTGCTGTTGCACTTGTAAGAAATGGGTGGCTCGCAATAGATGTTTCAAGACATTGGTTCTATTTGGGTTTTTTTTTTTTTTTTTGGTAACCTGAAGGAAAAGATTATAAAAAGCAAGTGCTAGCAGATTGTATTATGTGTTTGAAGATATTGGTTTTCTTTTCGTGCTGTTTTCACGACAAATGCAGGTGCACTATACTGAAATTACTTTTGTTCAATGAATATCAGATCCTGTTCCATTTATGTCTGAAGCCTCAACCTCAGATGCTGACGATGTGATGACTGAGATGCCCTCAACTGCTGAATTGATCAGAGTGCTTGAGGTTGTAAAGTTGGGCTATATATTGCCTCGTTTCAATGGCTTGGACTCTATGCATGATTGGGCCAGTGTTCTTTCTCTTGGGGAGCAGCAACGTCTTGCATTTGCTCGGTTGTTACTTGCAAAACCCACTTTGGTCCTACTGGACGAATCGACAAGTGCACTCGATGAGCCAAATGAGGTATGTGATTGAAAAAATAAAATAGTTGGTTTTCATTGTGACTGCTGAAGGAATAAGAGAGATACCAACCTACTTTGATGCCATCGACTCTGATTGGTTTATCTGCTCTGCAGGCTCATCTATACAGTCAAATTGAAGCTGCAGGAATTACTTACATAAGCATCGGCCACAGGAAAACACTTCAAAAGTTCCACAACAAGGCTCTGTTCATTTCGAAGTCCGATTCACCAGATAGCAATCTACGCAACTGGGAGCTAAAGTCGATCAACCAGATTCCAGCTGAAGAGTCATCATCACCGTTTTTTTCAACATAGTACATTTCAGCATCTGTCATCCCGTCATCAGGCCCCGTCCCACATTTGGCCACACATGAAAAATATGGCTCTCCGGCCAAGGCCACTTCTTTTAGGGCGCTGTTACAAAGCTGAAGTTGAACTGTATTGTCAGATTATCAAGAGAGGATAGCTCGTCATAGCATGCTCGTCCAGACTGTATAGGGAACACTGCTCCTCGTCCAGACTATAGAGACGACAGCGTCGATGCACGCGGTGTCAATAATTTTTTTTGCTCTGTACTTGAATATTCTCTGGTACTTGGAGTTCTTTCAGAATTGAAAATAATCCTTCTTTCGCTTTGACTCGACCCGTTTGTGAAGCAGCTAATGGGGTTTCAGCTCTGCGATTCAAATTTTGATTGGAATTAGCCGGATGTAAGTTTCGCATGGAACCAGCTGAAGTCAAGTTTTGGTTTTAGGTACGCAAAATCGGCCAATCCGTATACTCCATGCGCTGAATAGTGATTGCATGCCAAGAACCGAAACTTGAGATTAGGCATTCAATTCCTAGCTTCGTGCTGATTGCACGCCAAGATCACGTCATGCGATCTCCTCTTTGCCGTCTCTCGCCAGAGCTCTCGACTAGGATCCTATCTTTCTGTTGGGCCGCATGGTTGAGAAGTGACTGCTAATAATTGGGCCAGCCCAGACTAACATGCCCTGGTTAATGATTGTCCGGCCCGCCGAATCCGGGTGGAAGTGGAACTGAACTCTAACCAGCTTCATCTCATCTGGTTTATGCCCTCGGAAGCGCGCCAGATCCGAGGAGCTTCCAAGAGCAACTGCGACGACGGCATGGCTGCCGATCAGGACCAGGAGCAGCGGCAACGCCTCCTCGCCGCGGCCTCCCGCTTCCCTCTCCCCAGCGGCGCAAGGTTCTCCTACGGCACGGCGGGCTTCCGCGCGGACGGCGCCACCATGGCGCCCGCCGTCTGCCGGGCCGCCATCCTCGCCGCGCTCCGCTCCGCTAAGCTCGGCGGCGCCGCCACCGGCCTCGTAATCACCGCCTCCCACAACCCCATCGGCGACAACGGCGTCAAGATCGCCGACCCCGACGGCGGCATGATGGACCAGCGCTGGGAGCCGTTCGCCGACGCCCTCGCCAACGCCGCCGACCCCGACGCGCTCCTCCGGCTGGTGCTTCAGTTCGCGAAGGACGAGGAGATCCCGTTGGGAGGAGGAGGAGGGCAGCGTGCGGCGCAAGTGCTGCTCGGCAGAGACACCAGACCGACTGGAGAGTACCTCCTCGATGCCGCGCTGCAGGTACGCCGTGCCGTCCGCTTCTCTGAGCCCTTTTGTTCTGCACACAGAATTGTTCATTTGCAAGCTTAGTCTAATTGGAGTAATTTCTCTTCAAATCATCTGCTTTCTTTCATCAAGGGGATAAATGCCATATTTCGTGCGCGCGCAATTGACATGGGAATTTTGACCACCCCTCAACTTCATTGGATGGTCCGGAGTAAAAACAAAGGCATCAAGGCTTCAGAGTCGGATTATTTCACACAACTCATCGACTCATTCAGGTTCGCTTCTACTCTTTGCCCCCACACACGTTCGGCTCTCGTAAGAAGCTACCACTGATTTATCTGTGAATTTTTAACATCGAATTCCATCAGGCGTTTGCTGAAACTGGTACCTGAAGATAAAGGTGGGGATGACCTATCCAAAAAACTAATTGTGGATGGAGCAAATGGTATAGGTGGAGTGAAACTCGAACAAATAAAGACACAACTTTCAGGCTTAGATATTGTAGTCAGGAATTCAGGGAAGGAAGGAGAGGGGGTACTTAATCACATGTGTGGTGCAGACTTTGTTCAAAAGGAGAGGGTTATTCCACGCGGGTTTAGCCCTAAAGATGTTGGCATCAGGTGAGATGATTGGCCTTTCTTCGTGCTTATTGCTTGTGTATCATCATATGTTTTCTTTTCCAAACATCTTACTCTTTACTTTTACTGTTCAGGTGTGCAAGTTTGGATGGCGATGCTGATCGACTCGTCTATTTCCGTATGTCATCACCTAGTGACAATAGGGTTGACCTTGTTGATGGTGACAAAATATTATCTCTCTTTGCCCTGTTTATAAGAGAGCAGCTAGATATTATAAATAAGGATGGTGATGAAGCAAACAAATCATTGCCTGCAAAGCTTGGTGTGGTTCAGACAGCTTATGCAAATGGCGCATCGACAAAATTTCTGAAGAACCTTGGCCTTGAAGTCGCCCTCACTCCAACAGGAGTCAAATACCTGCATAAAAAAGCTCTGGAGTATGACATCGGGATTTACTTTGAAGCCAATGGACATGGAACTGTGCTGTTCTCCGAGGATTTCATCTCTCAACTAGAGTCACTGAGCACGAAACTCAATTCTCAAGCCACATTTGGTAAGGTTTACTACTGGCTCTTTCTCCATATTCTGCCTCATAACATTTTATTTAAGGTGGCCTATTGTTGTTATATTAGCGTGTTGATTTTATTGCTTCTCTTATGTTCAGCACAATATCAAGCTGCAATGAGATTGCTAGCAGCAAGTAAGCTGATTAATCAGGCAGTTGGTGATGCTCTAAGTGGCTTGCTTTTAGTGGAGGCTATTTTTCAGTATAAGGGATGGTCATTTCAGAATTGGTGTGAAATATATAGTGATTTGCCAAGTAAACAGCTGAAAGTAAGGATTCTATCTTTTTTTGAAAAAAATAATATTTTTAATCAAAATTTCATTGAACTTTTAGTTATTTTACATTCATTGGATATGGTATGTTTTCTATTTTTGTACTCATTTATCTACCTGTTTGATTTTAAATACATAGTTGTTTCTGAAAGACATGTGTGCAATAAGAAAAGGTGACAGTGCAAGAGTTTCACAATCAATTACTTAACACTATTTTCAGGTGAAAGTTGTGGATCGAACTGCCATTGTTACAACAGATGCAGAAACAAAAGTCAGTCAACCTTCTAATCTGCAAGAATTGATAGACATGGAGACTGGTAAGCACTAGCTTAATTATATAACAGTTATTTTTCACACTTTTGAAGGCAAATTACTGGTGATAATGTGATTGATACATAAACTGTGATCCTACTGCAGCCAACTACACTCATGGGCGGTGCTTTGTGCGTCCATCTGGTACAGAGGATGTGGTACGAGTTTATGCAGAGGCTTCTACACAGGATGCAGCAGATAGTCTTGCGAAGTCTGTGGCGCACCACGTTGAACGCCTTCTGGGATAATCCATTTGCTGTTTTGGTTGGGATTTTGGCTCCATTGTTTTCTAGGTTTTACCCTATTTGCATTCTGTTTATAACTTCGTCCTTGGCTCCATACTTCCCGATTGTATTGGTGATATACACAGGACAGAAACCAGTTAGATCTTGTTCCGAAGCATCTCAAGATTGGAACACTTAACGTTCAGATGCAATACTCTTTGCCTGCGTAGCTAGCATCGATTGTTGCTGCAAACTGCAACCTTATGGACCCAATATTCATCAGATAGCCAAAGGAAAGGGAAAGCCATTATTTTTTAAGCGACCGAGCTGATTGTCTTCTAGGAGTACTATCTGCTGCTGTAATCAGTCAAATGCATGTCCTGTATGTATCAGATATAGATGAACAAGACATGTTAGATGTTGGGGTATTCTTTCTGGAACAATAGTGACTTGTTACGGCGGGGGCATCTCCGTGTCTTTTCTGTAGATGGAAACAGTGACAGGAATTTCACAATAGTCCTGTTTGTATTTTAATTGTGAAAATGGTTGAAGTAAACCGTCCATTTATGAGGGATGAATATATACATGGTCTGTCTTTAACCTTGCTCATCCTGGAAATGTTCCTAAGGATGCAGAGTGGGGCAACGAGTCAATGACTGATGGAATATGCTTATATCACTAGCAAAAAGTTCTTTTTTCATGACAGTGACCTGCAGAATTGTCCATAGGCCACCACAAAATGCTGGCACTGGTTGGGACACGGCTCAGTGGTGTTGATCAGAGAGGCATTTTTGCATCGGCTATCCTACCCTGCCACAAATGATTGAGATAAAATTATGCAAGTCCTTAGTTGCCGCTAAAAGTTTCTCGTCCAAGACGCTACGGAACTGGCAGCAAAGAACAGCTAAAGCGCGCACTGTTCCGGGATCTCAAGAAACAATTGCCACGCCACACATGAGCATGAGCTTGGAGATGCTGATGGGACAGAAATGCATGCCGATCTGGACTATTGGAAGTGCCAAAGCAGCCAGCCATGGTCTAGGTCTCGATGTTAACATGTCGGCCTCATGGATGCCGGGCCCACGTGTTGGTGGGCAAAAGTACAGAGAACAACTAACGGTCAACAACTGGGGAACTTTCAGAACCCACTACGGCAACACACAAAAATAGATAGTCCTATCGAATTTTGACCGCAGATGATTTTTTTTTTCAAAACCATAGGAATCGTCGAATGAAGTAAGGCAGGTAAAATTCTGGAATTTCACGGAGAACAAGACAAAGTTCTCTAAAATTCTGTGCATTGTGAAAATCTTGTACTAGTAGATTCTTTCCCTTTTTTGAAATGAAATTTCAGAGTAGGATTCTACGAGTTGTAAGGAGACAAAATTCCTCCTGGCATAAAAGGACCCTCGTGTGTGGACATGTAATTAAAAAACGTAATTTCTTCAGGGTAACAGCTCAGCTTACAGAGTACTGTAGCACAGTGTGAGTTGAGACCATCGCATGCTCTGCTTTTTCAAGAAAATACAGTGAAAGACAAAGGGATCCTATACTTCCATATTACATAACTGACTTTTGAGAGTACAAATGCAATCTATACCTTTCTTTCCTTCGTTGTCCAGTAAACATGGAAGTAAAATTTACAGTCATTTTTCACATGAATCAGGAGGTAGAATTTTTTTCTCTAAAGGAATTGGCAACAATGATGTACGCATGAGACAGATGAAAAGAATAAATTGAGTAGGTAATCAACAAATGGAGAAAAAGGGTGGAAATGTAAGGGCGGTTGGATGGAAATGTTGCGAAAATTGCTCTTCGTTTTTGATGCTTGCTCTCATCAAGATGAATTCCGTTGGCTTTACTCTGGCTGTGCCTGCATTGGCTCCAGGAAAAGCTGGAGGCATAAGGAAACGCCAAATCATTGACTCCATTCATGGCCTAAATCCCATAATGCCTCACTGAATATTCCAGCAGCTGTTGGCTGGGGCAGATCATTTCTTTCACTCTTATACCGTTTTTGTAGATTTTGAATGTTGGAATCGTCTTCACATTTTCCGCACGTGCAACAGCAGGGCTCTCATTTACATCGACCTGAAGTGAAGGCCAAAACGGTGTGTTAATGTCATCAAGATTTAGGATGATGCGGTGGATGAACCATGTAACAATGTCCATTACCTTGAGGAAATTAACAGATGGGTATCTGGTACACAGTGTGTTCACAAATGGTGAAATTTTACAGCACTGCTGATTTAAAGGTGTCATGAAATGAACGATTGAAACACCTGCAAAATTTGAAACACAACAGTAAAACACCTCATCCAAGAAAAAGCTAAGGATTACTGACAGAACTTAGTGACCGCGAGCAAGCAATCAGACAGTTAAAGACAAAAGAGTGACCAAATTATGTACTTCCAACTAGCATTAGTACAATGACAGGAAACCAAATGTCATGTGCATGCACAGTAGAAAACAGTAGCAGTACTGTCAGTGGTACAACTTCTTGCCTATGAACAAAAAGTCAAGATTCCTAGTACAAATGTACTGTTCAATTGTTACTCATCTGCAAGTCAAAGCCATGGATGTGTGAACAGAAGAAGAAAACATTTCAAAATTAATATTCACCCAAATACTCAGTTTAAATTTGAGTGGTACATAGCAATGATAAGAACTACTCCTATAGCCATGTCAGTTGGTTATCTGTATCTGCATAAATTCAACCTTTTTGTGGTGGTGGTGGTG
>BCLG01003673.1:0-32250 GCA_001602295.1 Zoysia matrella
TTCCGTGTTGACTATGGGCATCAGGAAGCAGCTACCAAGTTTGGGAATGATCCAAGAACATATGAAGTACTGACAAAGCGTTTTGTTGGTGATGAAAATGGCAAGGTGAAGGCCCTTGAGGTAGTGCGTGTTAAGTGGGAGAAAGTAGATGGAAGATTCCAATTCAAGGAGGTAGAAGGATCAGAAGAGATCATTGAGGTTGATCTCGTCCTCCTAGCTATGGGATTCCTGGGTCCTGAAGCGGTTTGTACCCCAGCTTTAAGCTATTCTAATGCCTGTTGAACCGATGTTGACTACAATACTTGGAATAACACACGTTCTTGTCTTCCTGCAGACTATCGCTGAGAAACTGGGTTTGGAGAAAGACAACAGGTCCACCAATTTCAAAGCTCAATTTGGAAACTTCGCGACCAGTGTCGATGGCGTGTTTGCCGCTGGGGACTGCAGACGTGGACAATCGCTAGTTGTTTGGGCCATCACGGAGGGACGTCAGGCCGCTGCTGCAGTAGACAAGTACTTATCAAGGAATGACCAGGGTGCCGCAGAAGACATTACTCCCTCAGGCGCAGGTCTTGTTCAGCCTGTTGCTGCATAAATAAACAATTGATTAGGTGCGAGTTAGTGTATCCTTGTGGGTTTTTTAGTTTGGATCAAAAATCACAATAGACGCTGGTGAAACCGGGGCTCAACTGTGAAACGGAGAGCCCTTGATATTTTGATAGATATGGTTGGAAATTTGGTGGCAATTGTTTCTTTTCTCAGTCATAACGTTTGCCTTGTTGCGATGCTGTTTTGTAGTATGAATAATGTACAGCTTTTCTTTTGAATTAATAGATGTAATTTTGTTTGGGCTATATCTCCACATTCCATATTATCATTCGCATCTTTTTTTGGTCAGATTGTGATCATGTATTCACGTCTATATTTTATACTGATTATCCTCTACAGGACAGAGTCTCCCGAAGCAACAAGCCCTCCATTTCGACTTATCTGTATGTTGCACATGCCTGTACAATAAGGTCATCACAGGACTAGTTAGATGGGAGAATAATTTAGTAATATAATAAGAAGATATTCAGCCACCATCATTCACGAGTTCATGAGGTCAAGTACCAAGTTTGAGAGGCGTATTCACATCACATCTCACTTTTCTCCGTTATACGCAGGCCGGGCCAGCCCCAGGATGTTGAATGCAGCTCTAGAATCAAATATGGAAGATCAACGCCATAGTAAAATAAATAATCTTGATACCTTTTCATTTACTTCATCCTAAAAATTACTGTAGTCAGATAGTTTAAATTTAAACTAACCGGTGACAATAATTTTAGAATAAAGTAAGTTTTTTTTAAAAGGTCAAAAGGGAGGAGAGAATCCCCACCTGAATTCCAATGGAATGGAGGGGTTCTAACAAGCCAAATAACAGAGTTGCAAATAGGAGCGGATTCGACGAGCTCCCGTCGATCAAACTTTCAACGGCATCGATTTCATCCAAACCTAGATGAACAGGAACTTTCAACTCGTGGTCCCGGCCGGCAGCGATTTGAGACGTGCTCGTCCGGGAGATTACATGGGAGAAAAGGAGCGACATCAGGAGTTAGCTACTCCTACATAATCTACTGCAAGTGGTGTATCTCTAATTCAGCCATATGCTCTATATATACCCGGTCAAATGCAAATCTACTCTGTACATGGTCATTTCTTACATTAGGCTGCATTTCAGTAAAAAAAAAAATGCAGTATGGGCAGGTGTTACAACGGCTTTGTGTACGTGGTGGCCATATTCTTATTCGTTAAACTATTTGCATCACCTACACTGTGCAAGTATAACCCCTTCATTCCCAATTTATTGTCATTTCAGGCAGAACTTTTGTACTGGCCACAAGTCAAATTATTCTTTTAGAACGACATAAAAAACAGAATAGAGGAATACATCACAATTAATATTGCTTTGTCATTATATTCACCACAATGAGAAATTGCTACTGCTGTCAGAATGAAAAACCGGAACCGTTTTGCTACGACACAAGGAGTGTCAAGATAATTGCCCTGCTAGCCATCCCAAGTGCCCATCTTCCAGGAAGTAGCATTAGTATTTGGCTTCAATTAACCCTTCACGATTACGTTCCACTGCACCAGCTTCCCGGAAACTCGAAGCCCCGTCTTCCGGAGAAAAAAGTCGCACGCTCGCATCTCCGCCTGCCCGGAACACTGACCAAGGCATCAGTACCACGGCCTGTCGCCGGATCACCCTCACATCACCCGTGACCCGTTGTCAAACACTGGACTCAAATCGACGCGAAACGCGGGAGTTCCACTTCCACCCCGTCCGTGACGCTCTGTAGCGTTTCCGCCAGGTAATTCAGGTTCGACCAACAGCAGTGCGTGACCGTGGCGCCCCAAGTCCACCCCCAAAACGACGGCGAAAACGAGCTAGGAGGAGTCACGTATCACCCGGGGACCGGGGTTCGAGTCCGCGGACCGCGAGAACCCTGGTCTACACGGCCGCCGAGCACGTCCCTTTTACCCCATGCTGAACAAGTCTCCTCCCCTCGCCCTTGGCGCTAGCTATAAATCACGCGCGCCATTAACCAGCCGTCGTCGAACAGCAGGCCGCCGAACGCCACCACGATCACTGCAGTATTCTCAGTCTGCGCGCCGGGCTACTCCTCCCTCGTGATCACTCGCTGGGAGCCAATCAGTTCAGTTCCGCCCGCGGACGCACAAGTATAGACATGAGCAACACCGTGCCGCCGCGCATGTGCCGCGAGGTCGGCACGGCCGTCGTGGGGAGGCGTCCCAAAACCTTCGCGTCCGAGGCGGCGGCTCCTCCGGTTGCGCCGAGGCGTGTGGCCGTCGCGGCGCGCAAGCAGCGGTCGAACAACGTGGAGCAGGAGGAGGAGGTGACGCGAGCGGGCTGCTGTGGTGACGGCGCCGAAGCCGCAACTGTGGTGACGGTGAAGCTCGTGTTGAAGAGGAAGGACGCGGAGGAGCTGGTGGCGAGGCTGAACGCGCAGGGCGCGAGGGAGCGCAAGGCAAGGATGACCGAGCTGAACTACGAGCTCCGGGCCCGGGACGGCGGTGGTGCGAGCCCCGCGTCGTGCCGGGACGCGTGGAGGCCCAGGCTCGCGCCGATACAGGAGAACTAGCACCTTCAGCGATCCGTACCACTAGTTAAATTCTATATGGTTCAGAGTTTGGAGACTATTGTATTGGTTCGTTGGTCGCCCGACCGTGTACTGCTATACATGTAGTGGAAAGAGGTGGCAACTAGGAGTAGTTATATCAACCGTACTATTAAAGATTGATGCATCACAGCTTGGTATACCTTGCCAAATTGGTCGGCATATGGATCGATGTTGAATTTGGAATGGAACTGGCACTGAAAATTCTTTTACTCCGAAAACTGAAACAAGCAGCTAGCACAACCCATGAAGAAATCTAGTGGTAGTAACTTTTTACCGGTCGCACTGACCTGCTACCTTAACCTTATCACACTTGTTACCTCGAGCAGAAGAAAGCTACGCGACGACCTTAGCGGTTGGACGTGAATTACAACGCAGTCAATCTCGCTCAGGTTGCGCGGGTGGTCACCGGGACCTAGTAGATCACTGTTAGCACGGTCAGTTTCACGCAGACCATGTGGTCACGGAGACTGTTTCCACGCTTCGGACCACAGCGTGCTCTAACGGCAGCGCTCTGGCGCTGACGACGAGTAATCTCGTCCCCGGAGAGCCAGACGGATCACTCTCCGGCAGAATCGCTGTTCCTCTTCCCCCCGAAGAGGCACCAGCGGCCGCCGTGATTCTTCGGGAGGACTCTCACCGGCGACGATGAACCGGTAATTTTGTTCCAAGAGCGCGCACCTGTACCTTAATTAGAATCTACTGCAGCGAATTGAGGATGTGCAGTGATCATAATCGTCATCTCGTCAACTACAAGACGTCACAGTCGTCTTAGACCGGTTCAAAAGCTCTCTCCATCAAATTTAAGAGGTGGGCTTGGATCAATGTCCACCAAGACCGTTTCAGAGACGGTAAAAAGAGTGGAAGGAGAAGTGATTTTTTCACGTCCACGCAGCAACAGTAACTGGTACGCTAGGGGTTGCGAATTCAACGAATTGGTCGAAATTACCTGCATCAAAGGGTGCAGTAGCGATCAGTGGGTTACTAAGGCGGGCTAAAGTGACCAGGCTGTTTGTCACCTAGCTAGCGTGGACGAGGAGCCAACGATAGAGTCAACATGCTCCGACGCACGACGGCGCTATAAAACCTGCAGCCGGACACCAGCGCCAGCCTCGTGCAACAAGCAGTTAAGCGCTCACCGTTCTGGTCAGTCCCGCTCCAGGAAAGAACAGACATGGGCAACACGGCGCCGCGGCGCACGGCCGCAGGAACCGAGGCGAAGCGCTCCAAGAACTTTACCGAGGCTTCGGCAGCGCCGACGAGCGGGGCCGTCGCGCTGCGCAAGCAGTGGTACGACGAGGAGCGGAAGGAGGAAGTGATGACGGGGAGGCGTCGTTCGGGCTGTGGCGACGGCGGCGCCACGGTGGCTACAGTGAAGATCGTGATGAGGAGGAAGGACGCGGAGGCGCTGGTGGCGAGGCTAGAGGCACAGAACGCGAGGGAGCGCAGGGCGAGGATGGCCGAGCTGAAGCGCGAGCTCAGAGCCGGGGACGAACGCGGCGGTGCGCGCCGCCCGGCGTGGTGCCTTGACACGGTGAAGCCCAGGCTCGGTACGATACAGGAGAACTAGTGTTAACGAGTATACGCCACGTACGTGCTGTTGGTTCGAGTGCCTGGGCGAGAGAACTCTAATGAGTGTAGAACTGTAAATGATTGGTGGCCCCTGCATATATATGCTGCTTGATATGCATGTTTAGTAGAAAGACTAGCTAGTTAGAAAATATAACACTACCACGTTTCATGAAGCTATGTACAGATATCATGTTTCGACTTTCGTTATCAAAACGTTTCGGATACGAGCTTGATGATTCTAAATTTCGAACGGAGAGCACATGGACCCAGTCACGTTACCCGGCGTAACAAGAAGCACGCCATCATTCGTGGGAAGATCGTCTCGATTCCAATTTCCAAGCGGATACTCCATCCAAGAGCCGTAGAAAAGCGGAGTTCATCTTGTTCATCTCTTTCGTTTGCTAGCTTCACCCTGACGATTTAACAGACAACAATGGGCGCGGCAGCCGGTTTTCTGAACGGAAAGCTGCACGGCAGCCTTGCCGCGAGCAGAGAAAGCGACGCGGCGGCCAAGTGGCAGCGCGTGGCTTGGTACCCGGAAAATCCACTGCTATTTGCTGTGTCAATTTGCACAGGTCATGTGGTCACCGGGGCAGCGACGCCGGCCCTTCAGGCTCTCGCCCGGGTGACAGCGTGTTGCAACGTGCGACCGCGGAAGCTCGCTGTTTGGATTTGGGGTCCGGAACGGTGGAATTTGCCCGCTCCGAACGGCAGCCGCAACGAAACCTGACAGTTGGCGGTGGCTCCACGAAGAAGCCACTTGGTGACCGTCACAGTCGTAGACGGTTTCAGAGTCGTGTTACTCGAAAGTGAGAGGGCAACGTGACCCTTATCCAAGACCATTTCAGGTATGGCAAAAGTGCGAGAAAAAGAGATCATTGACGTTAACATTGTAATTTGAGTCACGGAAGGTTCAATGAATTGCTCGATTTCAACTACACCGTCATATGTCACTGGGTACAGCTGTGAAAATACAAACCATCGGATTTCATGTCACATAGCAAATCTGAACCGCTGCCATGCACAGCAAGGAGCCATGGATCCCTCGGACTAATGAAGTCCCGTTTTTCTTTTCAGGTATGTAAGCAGTAAAAAAGAATTTTAGTAGCAGTGTAAACATATACACATGAAAGATCTCATTAACTTCCAAAGCCAAGTCATACAACGACATTACAACGAACTTTTAAGTGTTGCTAAAAGCACAAACATTATATTTTGCTTCCTCTTGTTAATTGTTACAACTTCTCACTTCCTCCCAGCAGCGGGCTTGGCGAGTGGTTTCTTGGGTAGCTTGTCCAGCGGAGTTGTCTTCAGAAGGAAAAGTCTGGCTGCACGCTCCTGTAAAGTCCCACGGCACTTTAAGCCTCGAGCCTGCATCTCTACCTTCAGCTTCTCCAAGCCAAGCGTCTACAAGGCAACAACAAAGATGAGTTTAGCAACAGAAGCATCATCACTGAGGCAGACAATTGAATTCAGAATACAAGATGGCAGAGTAAAAGCTTTTATATTAGATAAATAAAAAGCTACTAAACATCGTGATATAAAATTCAGGCCCTTGTGCCTAAAAAATAATACGGATGAGTGCGTTCTGTAAAGGGAAAAATAAAATCAAGAAAACTGGGCTCAGAACATCTCCAACAATTATTAAGTTGTGACAAAATTATTATCCAAGAAGATACATACCTCCAATTCTGTTGCTGAACGATACTCCACCAAGTCTAGTGGATCTGAATGTGTAGATCTCTTCCCAGCATCAGATTCTTCTACTTGAGGCACCTCAGGGTTGTTTTGATTTGAAGTGGCTGAAGCAGTGTTATCCAGATTTTCTTTCACTTCAGCTGATTTCAGCACTTCTTCCAAACCAGCAACAACAGTACCATTCACAGAAGTGGGCTGTACCACCGTTCCTCCCTCAGGCTCCACACTACTGTCCGACTCAAAATCAATACGTTCAGCTCCAGCTGCTGCCATCGGCTCCATAGTTTCCTGAACATAATTTCCATTCTCATCTGAATCACTATTCCCGCACTTTTCACCTGAGGACTCTCCTAAATGTGAGCCAGAAACTGAACTCAGATCAAATTCACTTTTGCTGGATCCATTTGAGCAATTCTCATCATCAAGAACTTAGGATCTTATAACTGCGCCTTCATCGGAACCTCTATCCTCATCATCCAAATCACTGTCACTATCACTTTCTTCATCTTCTCCTTTTTCTTGCCCAACCTATACAATTTGATCAAATATAAGGCACTTCATAACACAATCTAGAATAACAATCAGCTATACTCATGTTTCTCATACTCCCTCGTCCCCAATTACTTGTCATCCTAGAGTTCACAAGTTTTCTCTTTTTACTTGTCATTCTCGCTTCCTATTAAACCCTTCTCTATTCTCAATATATCCCTATCTCTATCTCTCTCCTCCTTGTTTTCAGCGCATCCCACCTTTTCCACCATCCTTAATCTCCGTGCCCACTCCTAGTGCCCACTCCTAAAACGACAACTAAATGGAGACGGAGGGAGTATTTGATTAACTATCAGAAAACAAAATATGAACTTGCATATATAAAGAACTTCTACACCAAGCCATCCATTTGGAGCTTAGCAGAACAATTAATAAATTAAAAGGTATAAAAATATGAAAATCAAACATGATAAGTAAATATCATGCTAGCCACCTAAAACGATGAGTATTCCCTCTAACCCAAATATAATTCTTTTTTGGCTAGTTCTAATTGATTGTTTTTAAAAAAATTGACCATCCGTATGGGAACATATGATTGATGTTACTAGACTCATTTTGAAAATGCTTTCCTAATATGTAAATCTTTTTTCAATTTAATATAATACGCTTCTATAGCTATTTTCAGTTAAAATGATGTATTGAAGACGGTGTACTAGTAGACTTCTATTTGGGAATGCAGGGAGTGTTAGACAGGACACAAGCCAAGTAAAGATGATGTCCCCACGAACATTTGTAATAAACAGCATCAGAACGAACTTAACAGAAGTTTACAACTTTGCGTAATCCCCAATTGGAATATGCAACATTCCTCCAGGGTTTTAGAAACCGGTCCCAGACCGGTTTTCGGTTTAGGTGAAAACCGGCCAGTTAGCCGGGTATGCTACAGTACTAGGTCCGGTTTTCGGCCGAAAACCGAACCTAATACTATACTGGACCGGACCAGTTTCGCCGAAAACAGGCCGGTTTTGACCGGTTTCTTAAACCCTGCATTCATCAGTTCAAATAGCTCACTTCGTCAGATGATATACTTTTTAAGCCTAAATTATCCTATGCGAAGCACTTGAGCATTTGGTGAAGCAAACATGATCTGCTCATTAACATCTGAACGTGACAGAACTAGGCACAACACACACTAACCAATTGAAATGTAGAAACATTCCTGACTGATAATACAAGATCATATAAGCAGAAGATAAGATTTGCGAGCCCTAAATTATCCCAATGAACAGCAATTTAAACTAGTACATGATAAATGACAGCATGATACTCACCAAATCTTAAGCTTCTTGGCGTCTGACCCAGCAGATGTCTTAGTCCCCATCTTCCTCTTCCCAAGAGACGCCTGCACGGACTCCTCGACCGCATTGACGCAGATCTCAGCATCCTTCCGGTACTTCTCCAGGTACTTGTTAACCTCAGCTTCCGAGGGCCCACCTCGGCGACCCGCCTCGTTGGCCTTCTTGATGAAGTCCTCGGCGAGCTTCTCGAGCTGGCGATCCCTGGCCTCGGCCTTCCATTCCTCGAGATGGCGCTCGGTGTTGACGTGGCGGAGGCGTCGGTCGTTGATGTCGCGGCAGGCGTCGAAGTTGTTTGCCTTCTTTTGTCCGGCCTTGGAGGCGGCCCCACGGAGGAGGGAGCCGAATCCGCCCTTGCCTCCGTGGAGGCGAAGGAGCGCGGACGCGGAAGGGAACCGTCCGTCAGGGGCGGAGGAGAGTACGGAGGACGGCGAGACATCGAGCCGGCCAGTAACGAGGCGGAGGGAGGCGGCGGGGATGTGAGAGAGGGTCGAGACGGCGTCGAGTAGCGCGGCGCCCGAGACCGTGGGTGTGCGGAATCGGATGCAACGGGTACGACCGTCGAGGAATCGCACAAGGATCTGGTACTGTGGGATACCAGCCACGGCGGGCGGGAGCTTTTTCTATTATAATACCTCCGTCAAGTAAAAAGATTATTTTTTTACTTTTAAAAACTATATTTAGTCACTCGTTTTATTTAAAATATTTTTTAAATATAAAAATAAATAAATCATACTTAAAGTATTTTTAATGATAAAATAATTCATAATAAAATAAATTATATTTTTACAAATTTTTTGAATAAAACAAATGGTCAAACTTAAATAAAAAAAATAATTTTTTTGAGACAGAGGGAGTATTGCTCTTTTAATTATGGTTTCGATAAAACGATACTTAAGTCGTGGGCTTCTCCAAACAGTACTTTTATAATAGTATTTCCAAAGATTTGAACTCAATTTCAGTTTTATTTCAAATTTTTACTTTCCTAAATTTCTAAACTACCCTTCCTAAATTTGTTTGACCCTAATCTCTTTCTCACGCCAAATCAGATCCATACGCGTGAACAGTTCAGAAGGACCAGCGGAACTTCAAAAAATTGAATTGCAAAACCACGTCAACCAAACTCTGTGCGTGATAAACAGCGCAGAACAAAACAGACTCGTGAAGCCGTGATCTGTCGTGCGAGCTGTGCGAGGCTGCCGTGCGAGGGAGCGCTTCGCCTCGCGTCGCCCAATCACCTGCTGCGCGTCGCCGCCGGCGCCAGAGAAAAAACATGTGTCGTGAGAAGAAAAGAAAAGAGATTAAGTTAAACAAAATTAGAGGGGGGAGTTTAGGAATCTAGGAAAAATAAGATTCAAAATCAAACTGAAAATGAGTTTAAAGCCTTGAAAATACTATTTTAAAGAAGTGTTATGTATAAAAGTACCATTTTGAAGAAGCCCACGATAGGAGTACCGTTTTATCGAAGCCACACCTAATGAGTACTATTATAGCAAAAAACTTGGGTGAGAGAGCGGCGATGATTGTGTCGCGCGAAACCCTAGCTCTCGCCGGTGTCCTCGGAGAGGAGAGAAAATCTACCAAACAACACGTCTTATTTCGACAAGCAGACTGCCCTGTAGTCACTAACAGGTGGGCCAGGAACTCAGCGCTTTACTGGTCCCACAATTCAGGTGCCGTTCATTGGCGCCGTTTCATCAGGTTTTACATTTTATTCGCAACAACCTTTTGCCCAAATGAACTTTGAAGGTTACTCATACATTATAAGGCCTTGTTTGGAACAAAGAATTTTTTTCTTATTATGTGTTGTTTTTTATTTTTATGTTTTTCTGTGAAATTAAACTGATTTTTTTAAAATTTCTATAAATTTTTTTGTGAAATTTATACGTTCCAAATGAGACTAAAAGGAAGGAACTCAGCGCCTTGCTCCGAAGTTGTGCCCCGCCAATGGTCAAGTTCTTCGGCTGGCTCTCCATACAAGACATGATTCAAATAAAGGTGCACATGCACAATAAGCACTGCCTTGGTTCAACTACGTGTGATCTGTGTCGGTTTGAAGCTGCAAGCGCTCCTCATCTCATCAACGGATGCACAATAGCGGCGGAATTCTAGTGCCACATGAACATCGCTGAAGTTAACGTCACGACATTTTGGATGGTGCACCCCCCCCCCCCCCCCCACCTCGACCGTGATCCCAGTCCTACAACACTTTCATACTCCTCTATCGTTGGTGACTTTGGAAGCACATATATAATGTTGTCTCACCCCCTGTCATCACCCGCCTGTTAGCTAGTTGTCACGAAGACGTCAATTTATGATCCTATAGATTACCACAAATAGATAGTAGACATGTAGCTCAGTTATAGACGTTAGCTTTGTTCCCCCGCTCTCCCCCTCCAAACAGTGGCGGAGCTCTCGGTATTGCGAGGTAGGGCACTCGCCATACCTTGACGTGGCCGCGAATGACCTTGTTGTTCCATCAATTGAAGTCAATTCCTTGCCGCGCGCTAGTGCTGCCATTAACGAACTTCGAGAACAGACGACAAAGGCGATGAACAGACGCAGTGAATCGGTATCTTATATGGGCTCCACATTCTGGGCTTTTTCTTACAACTAACATACATTGATCGTGGGCTGTTGCTTCGGCCCAAAGTCCATTGAAGATATATGCGTGTCATGGCTTAAAAAAAATGCCTGTCAATTTGCCCAGCAAAGCAGAGTGTTGAGATCACGCAACTCATGAACGTCGTAATGTTGCGATTTGGGCAGACTTCGACATGTACGGATGCTAGGAGGTCCTGCACTCGTCCGTCCACGACCAACAGCAGGACGCCTGTCGTCGGAGTTGCGGTAGGGGAACTCCGCCGCACCTAAATTTTTTCCCGTCCTCCGCCACTGCCTCCAGACAATCATGTAACTTAATATGAGTATGTAACAATTTCACATTTGCACTTTAAAAGAAATGAAAAGGTGGAATACTTTCTTCCTTGAACTTCAAAAAAAAAAATTGCTCAAAGTTAGAAGGACTAAAAATGAACAGAGGGAATACATGAAAACCGTTACTATCAGATAGTCAAATCCTGTAGGCTGAAGTCCACCCCAAGTCCATCCAATCCAACCTACTGTACGTCAACATCCAATCTTTCTTGTTCTTCTTTTAGCAAGGCACGAGGCACGACTAAAATCCAAAAAGAGCATGTAGTACTCATATTTCTGCACGACGGAGAGCGCCCATGCGTCCTCATGGCACCCGGTCAAATTGGGCTTCTAGAAGTAGTAACTAAAGAAAAAACGTGGCATCCGCCACGGAAATGGATCGGAGTAATGGCCCGGTCGAGTCACGGCAGTGCGCCAACCACTCGCTCAGCCGCGCTCGCCGCCAACCAACGACCCTGTGGAATCGAATTGAATCGAATCGGCCCGATCCACGCGCCAAAGCGGACGCCATCCGTCCGGAGAAACGGAAAAACAATCGCACGCCAGGGAGGAGCCCGCAGTGGTAATCTGGACCGGGCGCTCGCGAGGGCAGAGAATTCAGCGCCGTACGCGCCCGCCCCCTCCTCCGTCTCCGCTCTCCTCCTCCCCTATTATTAAGGCGGCACGTACGCGAGACGGAGAGAGAGAACGCACGCAGAGAGAGAGAGAGAGAGAGAGTCATGGCGGGATCGATGAAGCACCTGGTGCAGGTGGAGCCGGCGAAGGAAGCGGCGGGAGGGGCCCCGTCGGCGGGGCCGGCGTACCGATGCGCCGCCGGGGGCGCGGGCGCCTCGCCGCCCGCCGTGCCGGGGCTCGACTGCTGCTGGGACATATTCCGGTACGTCGTTCGTTCCCGCCGCGCGTGGTGGTCCTACGACTCCTCCGGCGCGACGAGTCGTGATCGGCCGCTCGCTCGCTCGCTCGTTCTCCTGTTCTATTTCCTCTGTCATTTCTCTGTTCCTCTGCGCGACGTCTGCCACTGCATGTTGGCAGATCTGCCGTTCCTGTCGGCTCGCAATGCCGAATCCAGTCTCCGATCCCGCGTGAATCCCCGCTGGATTGTAGTCGTGTTTGATTTTGTTTTTTCGAAATTCAAATCCCCTTGCTGCGTGCTCGTGATTAACCCGTGCGAGTGGCGGTGCGATGCAGCTTAACCGTGGATAAGTGCCCCGACAACAGGATGCTGGGGCGCCGCGAAATCGTTGACGGGAAGGTTGGTTCGGTGCTCAGCCTAGTCTCGCACACGTGCCTTTTTTATTTCTCTCCAACCGCTGCTAAATCAGGCTGGCAGGGACACTGTGATCAGCCCGGTTTCGCGTGCTAACGACGCTTCGTCTCCTTTTGCGTCAGGCTGGCGGGTACAGATGGATGACTTACAAGGAGGTGTACGACACCGTGATCAAGGTTGGTGCAGCCATCCGGAGCCGCGGCGTCGGCAAGGTACGGACGTAACGTGGCTTTTTTGGCTATTCTGTGATTGATATTGCACGGTGCGAAATTGGGCATGATGAGTTGCTGTAATATCTGTCTGCAGGGAGGCCGATGCGGTATCTATGGAGCCAATTGCCCCGAGTGGGTTATCAGCATGGAGGTATGTTTGACAACTCACAGTAATTTCATATACTTGTTGCCGTGTTACCACCACTCCCGATACTACAGTTTTCTCATTCAGACAAGGAAACGACGACGGGACTTTTCAACCTCTCCGTAGATCGTTCAACTTTTTTGTCTGGATAGCAATTCCTTAATTCACAGGGTTAGCTTGGACTTGTAAAACGGAATTGTTATGGTCGTGTTGGATAAATATCCGGAAAATTTTGCTGGGTGCGGGCAACCTAATGATACTCTAATTTATCAACATATATTCGCATCTTCATATTTTTCACGCTGATATTACGTTTGCTCTTCCTTGTTTATTCTGCAGGCCTGCAACGCCCATGGCATCTACTGTGTTCCGTTGTATGACACGCTTGGTAAGATTTATTTTTGTATTGAGCACTGAAAACGCATTGACTTTGCTCAAAATTATCATGTTTTCAAAGCAAATGTCAAGCGGCAAAATATAGACAGATACATTTGAACGTTTCTGATTGTAAGTTTGTAACCGTGATGACCTGTGTCAACTTTTTACTATTGGATAGGTGCTGGGGCAATAGAATTCATATTGTGCCATGCCGAGGTAGAAATTGCTTTTGTTGAGGAAAAGAAGATTGCAGAGGTACGTTCCATTGCAAACGGTGGAATACTAGCTCTTTTATTATATGTTCATACAGGCATGAATTTATCTCCCATATTGTAACATTTAGATTGGTATTTTCTTTCCTTACCAAATAATCTAAAATTGTATTTTGCATTTTTTACTTGTAGCCAATAATTCATAACTGATGAAAATTTGAAATTTTAATTTAGTTTGTATTAGAGCAACTTTGTGTATAACTTGCCCATTCTCTCAAAAATATGTCATGTGCCATTCCTTAGGGTCCACTTGGTCAGTCTAAGGTTTCTTATTATTGTTGTATTTTCAGGTCCTGAAGACATTTCCTGGTTCGACCAAATTTTTAAAGAGTAAGTTCAACATAGTTACTGTCTACTTAGTAAGCTATGATATCATGTACCAAGGGTACCCCCACTAGGCCTCATAGGTCCGTCCTTTTCATGGACATGATATGCTGATATTTTCCATGTTTTTTGAAGCCATTGTGAGCTTTGGTAAGGTCAATCCAGAGCACAAGGAAAAAATAGAACAAAATGGCCTGTCCATTTACTCGTGGGAAGAGTTTATACAGCTGGTATGATTTTCCCCTACTGATCAGATCACAGATGATGAACTGCTTTGTTATGATAATTCTACTGATCATTTAAAAGAAAAATAAATAATGTTAAACAGTTTGTCTTTTGCATCATCCTTGTGACAAATGACAGGAAACTGAATTTCTACTAGAAGATTGATAGTTTTTGTGCTTTACCAATAGGGAGGTGAAGAGAAGTTTGAACTTCCACCAAAGGAAAAGGATGACATATGTACAATAATGTACACTAGTGGAACAACTGGTGATCCTAAGGGAGTATTAGTCTCCAATAAGAGCATTATTACCATTGTTTCAGCAGTAGATGAGTTCCTCAAGAACTCAAACGAGCAGGTAATCATTCATATATATTCCAATGCACATTGCGTATCCCAATGAGCTATCTCTTCGCCGCAAAAAAAAAAAAGAGCTATCTCTTCCTTTACTAATTCTCATCATGCTATGACAGCTTCGAGAGGATGATGTTTACATTTCTTACCTTCCTCTTGCCCATATATTTGACCGAGTGATTGAGGAGGTTTTCATTCGCCATGGTGCTTCCATTGGATTTTGGCGCGGAGTAAGAATAGGAACAGATTTTGTTGTTTGTAACCATAGATGCTTAAGTTGTGCAGTTTGATCAACAACTATTGTACCTCAGGATGTCAAAATTCTTGTTGAAGACATTGGAGAACTCAAACCAACAGTATTTTGTGCAGTTCCACGTGTTCTAGACAGAATTTACGGAGGTATACCATTCAAATCAAAGCTACTTTGAACTTAAACAGCAATCCACTTGTAGTTGTACACTTGTACAGCACTGTTATTCGGATATTTACCCGATGAATGTTTTGTCTTTACTTCTCACATTTAGGATTGCAAGACAAAGTTTCAGGTGGTGGTTTCCTGAAGAAGACGTTGTTCAATGTTGCCTACAAATAGTAAGTTTTTTAATCACATTTTAATGCATCAAGGCACGTTTCTTACCATTATGGTGATCAAGCTCTAATTTTCTACTCTTGGCTATGCAGCAAGCAAGGTAATATGATGAAAGGTACCAAACATGAAGATGCTGCTGCAATTTTCGACAGACTAGTCTTCTCTAAGGTACAGAAAAAAAAATGAGAAACAGAAATCTAGTAGGACTGATTTAGTATTCTTGAGTTTTAGCTGACTTTGCTTTTTTGTACCCAACTAGGTGAAACGGGGGTTAGGTGGCAGAGTTCGGTTGATTCTTTCCGGAGCAGCTCCCCTATCTAAACATGTCGAGGAATATCTGCGTGTGGTCACATGCTCACATGTTCTTCAAGGATACGGTATGTTCATGTCAAAACATACTTTTGATCCTACAGCCCTAGTTGCGTGAAAAAAGTCAGAAACTCGAAGCTTTGATCTGTTTCACAGGACATATCACAATTTCAATGCCTCTGCTTTGTTTCCTCCAGGACTCACGGAGACCTGTGCCGGATCCTTCGTTTCTCTTCCGAACAACATGTCCATGCTGGGAACTGTCGGGCCTCCGGTCCCCTACGTCGAAGTGCGCCTCGAGTCCGTCCCAGAGATGGGGTACGACGCGTTGTCGAGCGAGTCGCCTCGGGGGGAGATCTGCATCAGAGGGGACACCTTGTTCTCAGGATACTACAAGCGGGAGGACCTCACCAAGGAAGTCTTGGTTGACGGCTGGTTCCACACAGGTATGGATCTCGCATCCAGCACCTCCGCAACCGTCCATATCTACGTCACTGCCGATTAATAATGTGCAAAGTAAACAGGCTTTATTAGACGGGTTCTTTTGTCAACACATTTATGGCATGCATTGAACTCGCGGGAGATGGATAACTAACGTGAAAGAGGGATCTTGATTTAAACTATCATCACTAAGATGGCTTTTCCCGCCCTTTTAAAATTTCCACCTTTTCTATCATGGACTCAGTCAAAAACATGTTCCTTTACTGCAGGAGATATTGGTGAGTGGCAGCCTGACGGAAGCATGAAGATCATCGACCGAAAGAAGAACATATTCAAGCTCTCGCAGGGAGAGTACGTTGCGGTCGAGAATCTGGAGAACATATTTGGCCAGACTCCTGGTGTCGATTCGGTACCATTCTAAAATAACCTTCACTTTAAGACGTTCACAATATATTGCAGTGTATATGTCCAAATTTTCTTCTCCAATCTGCTCACTTATTCCTTCTTGTATCAATGAAAACAGATTTGGGTGTACGGGAACAGCTTCGAGTCGAGCCTGGTTGCAGTGGTGAACCCCAACAAGCAAGCTCTGGAGCGATGGGCAGAGTCAAACGGGGTAACAGTAGACTTTACAGCGATATGCGAAAACCCGAAAGCAAAGGAGTTCATCTTGGGAGAACTGACAAAGACCGGAAAAGAGAAGAAGGCAAGTTATCTCGGACGATTGCAAAATATCGACGTCTCTTTTGGAATAATGCGGTACTCTGACGCATCATTTTCGTGTCAACAGCTTAAAGGCTTCGAGCTCGTCAGGGCAGTTCACCTGGACCCGGTGCCGTTCGACATGGAGCGCGACCTGATCACACCGACCTACAAGAAGAAACGGCCGCAGTTGCTTAAACACTACCAGGTGCGCACTAGCACGCGTCTTTTGATTTCAGTTACCACGTCTGGGATTCTTCTGCAATCTAAGCTCGTGTCAAATTTTGTGTTATTCCCCCCACAGAGCGTCATTGACGACATGTACAAGAGCATGAAATAGGCTTCGCTTGGCAGCAGGGCTAGAGAATCAAATGCACCAGCGATCGAGCGACCTTAGCGAACTTGAACTTGGTCGAAATTCTTTTCGTGTTCTCAGAAGTTTATTTAGCCCTAACTAGGTTTAATTTATTGTCTCCTCTTGAACATGGATGCATATTAGCTTACCTAGTGGCGCTGGCATTAGTTCCCCGCCTTTTCATTTCATCCAACATAGATGTGCTCAAGTTTGCCGTGTGAATCGTCCATCTTTGGAATGGAGAAGGATCCTTAGATATGGAATGGTGAAAGATCCGGTCCGCTTCTCACAGGGCCAGAGGCACGCACACGGCACACGCTGCCCTCGGTTGTTCCGTACTGGTTACATGCACCAGGTCACGACGGGTCCACGGGCCATGACCCATGCCCCGCGTGCGAGCATCACCAAGGAAAACGAAAACGAAACCAAACGGCAGCGGCGCACCGGTTTATTGCATGCGGCCCGGTGGATCCGTGGAGAACCAAAATACCAAATCGCTTCGGTTTCGGTAGCTCAAAAAAAAAAAAAAAAAAAGGCCCTACGCCACGCGCGACGTTTTCCACGATGCCCTACTGGATTCTTGTTCCGAGTTGCTGACCCAGTTCTTATCGACAACGAGTGTGATGAAGATTCTCGATCTGGAAGTGGCATTCTTATGCCTAAAAGGATGCTGTTGCTGCTTTGACCCAACTGAAATCGGACCTAGGTGACCACGGTGGCAACTACGGCGGGTAGTGGATGGCCTTGAAAGATTGTTCAACAATGTGCCTGTTGGTGGATGGTGGTAACGTGCCGCTAAGTACCTGTCGTGATCTAAAAGGGTAAATAAATGTACAGAAAGCAATGACTCCAAGGGATGTATCTGGAGAAACGGAAGCTGGCAAAGAAGATTATTTGACCCATTCAACCGCGTCGATTTCTGCCTGGGCGCTCCGATACAGCTCCAACCTCTTGGAAAGGTTTGCCCTGCGCTCCAAAACCTCAGGGTCTTCATCCAGAAGCTTAGAAAGCTGCTTGGTCTGCAAAGGAAATGACAATGACGTTAGCAACAACGGTCATCATACGGATATGTTGTTCTTCAACGGGTCTGGTGACTGGAGATTAGATGGCACACATGTAAATACTCCATATGAATCACAGTTGTTTAGTGAATAGTGACAGGAAAGCAACAAATAGAGTATATATATGTATGTACAGTTAAGAATTTTGGTGAACCGGATTGCAGCATGGCCAATGCACAGCTTGTATCGATAGCAAAGACCTACTGGTATTCTAGAACAGCTGATCGCATCATCCTGCTGGATTACTGAACCTAGTGCACGAAATGCATTAATGCCACTTCTGCATTATACTAGTGTGTTGTGATGAAATTTTTAAGCACTTTCGGATTCATGAACCTAATTGTTTGTAAAGATAACTAACTACCTTAGTTTATAGAATACGGCAAGAATGATCAAAACATGGCAACACCTTCAGTAAATTAAAAGGCACATATATTCCCCATCCTAAAATATAAATATATGTTGATTGAAGAAAAGAATCACCTCTCTTGGATCCCAATTCCGTAAAAAAAATGATCAAGCAGTGAGCGCTTGGCCTCGCGGACTTGACAATAAACTATAGATTTGGGGATGGAGTTCCTCAAGCTTGAACACACCATATCGACATATGACAGTACATTAGTACCTGTACGACGACAAGAGTAATATGACTACTGTTGTTAACAATCATGAAAAGAGTGCTACTTTTAAGCGCACGTCACATGTACCACTTGATCAGAAAAACTCCAGAAATGATGTTATAGTGAAATTTTAACTGTAGTAAAAAAAATGCTCAAATAACTGTGAAGTCCTTACCAATTCGTATTAGATAGGAGTCAGTATATCTATCAAAGATAGAATGTGTTATACTTCCTCCCTTAATGTCCTAAGGAAGCTTCCTAAAGAAATCTACAGTTAAATAGTCACACTCCATATCAACAAGCTTCAGAGTATTTTTCTTGCTTTCATCCCACATTCTGTCAAGTGATTTAAATGCTGCATCGCTTACTTCCATTCGAAGAGTCGGAAACTGCTTCAACTCCAGAGAAAAAGGTAGCCGGACAATTTAGATTTGCTCCGCATTTCATTCAATATATTATTTTTAAACCCATTGAAAATATTATTTTTTAAACCCATTCAAAATATTATTTTTTAAACCCCATTCAAAATATTATTATTCACAGTTATTCATCCAACTTTATAGAATATTCTAATATGGCAACCAACAAGAAAATTTCTGATAGATAAGTGCGATTATGAATTCCTGAGAAATCTCCAGTATATATTTTTGTTATTTTGTAGAATGAAGAATTTATTATTTCAAATCAGAATGTATTCTCGCTCATTCTCTTTTTTGAAAAGAAAATGGAAGCATCCAATCTCACTTGAGTACAAGCACCCCCCGTAGGCATAAACATATAACCAGATCCCAGAATTTTCCTGCTCATGATGTAAAATCTGTGCAATAGATGAAGAAAGAAAACATACATGTGTTTTCTTGATAGACTTGTGAACCAGCTCCTTGAATACCTTATGGACCTGCCAGTTTGAAGATATACTCAGGAGCAGGACAATAGTAATGTCAAACATGATGATGTTAAGCAACAAAACATCGACTTAAGTCACTAGACTTGAGAGGTTAATCATCTATAATTATGATCATTAATATGATATTATGTTAGAAAGAAAAGATGAGAGAATGGAGAATATGAGGATTTGACAATATATTAAGACATTTACATTGTCCTTGTCCATGTTCCGCAGTGGAAAAATATTTGCATTCCTATTATCTTCTATATTTGAAATATGCACAGAACAGTGTAAAAAAAACGAAAAGTTATGGTTCAAAAGAAACATTTCTCATAAATGCGGCATAGATCCAAACATCATTAAGAGAAACAGTCATATGCTTTGGAAATGACTCTTTGAGTAACATATTCCTAAAACTGCACAACCAGAACAAAGGAACCCATCTTATGTTGCTTGACCTACCGGTTAGATTTCCAGAGAAATCTTAATAGATAATATCAAGGAAATAATGCAGAAAACTAACGCTAACTAAAATCGAAGAGAAAGTAATGCAGAAAACTAACGCTAACTGAATAGACCGCCACGGTTGCAGTCGTGAGCGGTTTTTCCCACTTCCTCGCCGCGGCCGCCACCGTACCGTTGCGCTTCGCCGGCTCGCCGCCACGTACAAACGGGGCACCGTACGTCTCTTCCCACGGATACGGATCGCGGTGAGGGGCGCGCCATGGCCACTCTGCGGAAGCGGGAGCTGTCCGTAGACACGGCGACGCCTGTGGCGGCCGCCGAGGCGGCGACCCGGGAGAAGCCGGAAGCGCGCGCGGGCGGGAGGGACGTGCACGAGCACGACGACGGCAGCGCGGTCGAGGAGGAGCCGGTGAGCCCGACGGGGCGGCTGTTCCGGGAGCCGCGCTTTAACTGCTACATCGTGTGCGTCCTGGGCCTCGGCGCGCCGGTCGACCTGACGGCCACGCGCGCCGGGGTCGCCGCCACGCTCGCCCGCCACCCGCGCTTCTGCAGCGTCCAGGTATGATATGATCCATCCCACGACTGATCCATCCGCTAGCTCCGTCGATCGGACTCGTGTAGTCGACGTGTTACTGCGCCACTGCGTGTTCGGGATGCACAAAGCCATTATCCCTTTTGCGTCAAGTGCCAGCTTGTGGGTCGCATCGACTGGTCTGATGGCACTCGAATCCTGAAACCTCGTTCGTGCGTTTCATATGTGGCAGACATATCGAGTTATCTTCTCGCGTTATCAGTTATCACGATATGAAAGAAACATACATGGTGCAGTAGCTTTGTCGAGCTGGTCGTATTTTTGGACCATAAAAGGCCTGACCGTGCATTATCAGAGCTACGTGAACATTGTCAAGGTAGTCCTCTCGCTAGACGAAGAGCAGTTCCCAGATCCTCACGATTTCGAGAATCCCTCAGGGCCATTCGCGATGCAGTTTCGAGAAATTCAGATGACTCACAGGATGGCGGTCTCTGTAAGCCATAGACAAGTGCATAAGCAGGTGCTCCACCGGTTTTAAATTATCGACACTGTTGACTTTCAATATCAACTTTGATCGTTCGTCTTATTCAAAAAAATTGCTTCAATGTGTAAATTTATTAGTCATAATTTAAATTTCACTAATAATAAATTAAATAATAACAAAATTGTATAGAACAAATTTTTTAATAAGACGAATGATCAAATTTAATGTTAGAAGTCACGGTGTCAATAATTTAAAACCGGGAGTAGGATTTAGCTGGCTCTATTGCAGATACGATCATTACAAATCACAACACAATATCTAGGGGTCAAAATGGATTATTCACATAATTCCACATAGTAATTCATAGTGGCCTTGTAATCACATCCGATTCCGTTCACATATTTTAAAACCAAATCGATCCTCGAATGCGGATGCGAACTATTGATGAGGAAAATTGAAGATGAATGGAAATATCTACTCAAGTTGGGTGATAAGGCGTTCTTCTATTTTAATCAATTGAAAAGACAGTCTTTACCTCCATATATTTATTGACGACGCATAAAACAAGTACTTTACTAAAATCTAGAGGCAGTGCCGGACATTCCTCTAGAAATTTTTGTTAAAGACATTGCTCTGTTTCTTAAAGTTAGGGTGCGAAGTATTATGAGTTGGGAGATCTGTCAAATGAAAGCGAACAATTATTACATGCGGTCCAGAGAAACGAAAAGACAACATTCGATTGAGAATGTCAAAGGGCGCTTCGTGCGGGATGATAATATGTCACATCTCAAACCTCAAGTTAAGTAAAAAAAAATTTCTTTCTTTGACAAATCTAGTTTAAGCCATTTTGTTTTAAAATTTTTCTTTAAAAAGGAACTAAAGCTAGAAATAGCTTAATAAAATTCAAAATTTCACAAACTTAAAACTTGGAGTTTGACCAGTGTTTGAATTTCTCTTTTTCGCCTCTGAGTTTTTATTTGGAGTTTGGATATCCCCAAAAGCCTTTAGCGCCAAATTCAATTAAGGATTCACCTAGAATAGGAAAAAAGAAAAAGAAAGAAAAATTCGGATTTGCTAGCGGGCCGGGATTCCCTTCCCAGGCCGGCCCACTACTTTTCTTTTCCTTCCCTTCGGCCCGGGCCGCGCCCCTGTCTTCTTCCTCAACGCGTTGCGCGCGCTGGTCGACGGGAGCAGGCCGACTCTAGCTGGCCGTGCCGGTGGGCTCGCGCTAGACGAGGGCGGTGGCGGAGCCGTACACCGCCGTCCACTCTGACCCGCAGCGCCATGTGAAGGGGAACGAAGTCCTTGGCGACCCGAAGAGCGGAGACCTCTGTCGTGACGCGTTGAATACCGGGCACCGACTTGCCGACCCGTTTAGCTCGCCGGGACATCGCGCCGGACGCTGCTAACACTTGCCACCGAGGCGATGACGCCACGCAGCTGCTGAGCGCTCGAGATGCCGACAAAAATCGCCGCACGACTGAGTTTCATACGTGGCCACGCCAGCACCTTCCGCCGGCCATGAAAAGGCCTTCCCCTCCGCGCCCGCGCATCTCCTTCGCTCCACCGCACCCCAACGCACCCCCACAGCTCTCTCCTCGCCGGAAAAACACCATCTCCGCCACCAATTTTACCCTCTCCTCCGAATCCGGCCGCCACCCTCTTCTCGGCCGCCGTCTTTCAATTCCTCGCACAAGTAGCCTTACAAGACCCCTAGAAAGCTAACCGAGCAAGAGAGATGGGTAACCGTAGCGCCGTTTGGCCGGTCCATGCGAGTCACCGCCGTGCTCCGCCACCCACATGCCGCCAGCCGTCGTTCCAAGCCATCTGGTAAAACCACACGCGTCGCAGTGTGTTCTCGGATACAGAGAAGGTGCACATCAAATTAAACGCCAAACGGAGCACTGTGCCGCCGGGAACGCGCGCGCAAACCCGCTCACCCAGAGCGCGTCCCGAGCGCCAGAGCACGTCTAGAGCGCGTCTGAAGCGTGCACTGGCACGCTACGTTCCCACTCCGACAGAAGTCGAACGCTAACCCCAACCCCACTGTTGCGTAGAGTTCAACCCAAGGATTCCGGGACACTAGTTGTTGCCTCGAGACTTGTGGCCAAGGTGCCGGGAACACGGACCGAAGTCGGGAGCGCGTCCGGTGTCGCCGGGAGCGCGGCCGACCCGTTCAAACCCCGAACTTTCACGTGTCCACAGAAACCCCGAACTTTCCCGTGTCCACGAAAACCCCGAACTTTCACGTGTCCACGGAAACCTTGAACTTTCACGTGTCCACGGAAACCCCGAACTTTTCCGTGTCCACGAAAACCCTGAACTTTCACGTGTCCACGGAAACCCCGAACTTTCACGTGTCCACGAAAACCTCGAACTTTCCCGTGTCCAGGGAAACCCCGAACTTTCACCACAACCCACGAGTCCACAGGAAAATCCCCGATTTCGGGCACCTGAGTGCCCAGAGGGCATGGACACTGGCCGAATCCCGTGTCCAGACAGATTTTTCTGCAGTCCGTCGTAGCACATTGCCGCTAACTTTGCCGCCACATCCTAACTCCGATCATCACAATCAATATACGATTGGAACCCACATCATGAGCCCTACCATACTAGCCAACTCAAACTCCATAACTTATTTGGTGTTTGTTTCTTTTTCTAGTTTCTTAGTTGTTCTTTGGTAGTCTTTTTGTAACTATTGCTTGTAGCAGAAGAAGAAGAAGTTGAACCCGCCCAAGAGCCCGAAGAACCTGAAGAACCCGAGCCTGAAGCGGACTTCGAAGAAGCAACTGAAGGCAAGTCCTAACCCATCTTAAGCCCATTGAACCCATGTTTTATTTACCGCGCCGATAGACAGTGATGCTAGCCTACTTTGGATTGTGTTAAACATTGTGTAGTTTAATACCTATTTGGTCTTAAGTATTTATATTTATGTCAGTAACTTGCTGTATAAATATAGATATTTCTCTTGAAAACTATTACCGACGTGTCCTTGATAACTGCAGGAATTCCGTTCCTAGTTAGTTTTACGGAACAGATACTATTTTGTTACTAGAACTGCTTAGGACCCCATCTGCGATGCCCTACACCGCCACATCATTTACCATTAATTTGCAAAATGAGTTAAAAGAGTTTGGTAGTGTGAGTATCAATAAAACGGATGTGATTAGAACAACTGGTGCTAGATGAAGAGGGGATGTTTTTGGTCGTGGGCTGGGGCTCACCCGAGGTGATGATGATAGGTGTGTAGGCTTCGCTGTGGTCCACCTGCTGTGGACGAGACCGCCACCCCTGCCATATAAGGATCGGTTGGTTAGCCATCGACTTGGTAATTTCCGTGCAACCGCAGAACTTGTACTTTTTGGGCAAGACTTATTTCCTCTATGTATTCTTTCCACATCGAACCACTGAGGGGGTCGGTAGTGAAGACACAAGGGAACATGAGAAGGGCGTGAGATGACTCGCTACCTGGCCTTCGACGGTAATTGCCCGCGTCATGGGAGCGTAAGCCCACGGATATAGCCTCTAGTTTGGTAATACTCGGGATTGGAGGGGACGAGGAAAAGGTGCGAATGAGGTGGATATTCACGACCCAGCTCCGGGAATGTATCGACGCGTCATCGACGGGCTGAAAAACCCCGAGGAATAGCCCCTGTTTACACCTTGGGTGGAATCTGTGAAAAACTGCGTAGATGTGAGATAGGCGTTATGCAACTCTAATGATCAGGAGTAGCATAACCTGTGGTTACAGTGTACAACCTCTGCAGAATTAAAAATCCTTTCGAATAGGCCGTTGTTACGGTATTGACATGCTACTGTTCGGGCACTCTACGATTAGACTTTATTCATTGCCTTGATATGTGAGTGGGTGTAGCTACCTGTGTTTTGGAATTTCGTGGCTGTGTGCCTAAGGCCGGCACGAGAGTGCTTGCGCCCAATATAAAACTTGGAAACTGCGGAGATGAGTGAAAACCTTTCCCAGGTCGATGCTTTTCTCTCTCCTTTAAATTCTCTTCTAGTAGGAAGCTAGTATGAAAACATGCTTTCCGCAAAACTTTACCCTCAAGCTTTTCTTGCTTCGCTACGTCGAAACCTCTTATCTATTTCTTGTTGGGACTTGCTGAGTAACTTTGTACTCACTCCTTCCATTGTTGCTACTTTTGCTCAGAAGATGAGGATGACGAAGAAGAGCAGAAGTCTCGTCCGCCGTTATGTTGTCTGTGGTGTGTGTATAGACTAGGTGTGTTTTGTCCAGAGTCACTATGCCGACTCATGGTTATACTTTAGACTTGTTTGTCGAACCTCTTAGGTTGAGTAGTGCGATGTAATAAAGTACGTGTAATAAATACCACTTTGTTCTGAATGTGCGTACCAGCTACGGATCTAGAAAATAGTACAGGTGGCACATAGACGCTTCTTTATGAAAAGAGGGTCTCACATAATATCATAGCTCGCGATTCCTAGTACCAACCAGGGCTTGTTTGCAAGCATCAATGTGAATTTTTTTGGGGGGGGGGGGGGGGGGGGGGGGGTGGGGGGGGGTTAGGTCTTGATCCTCTTTGCCACATTGCTAGTCGTTCCTGTAATCACCTTTGCCAGACTACCAGTCCTCAAATTCAGGCGAGATGGATCGAAGGGAACAATAACAAATTTTCCGTTCCATATCACAGATCAAGTTGGGGTAATCACCTGATCACCAAACTATCGTGTGGAGTTTGCCGAGATATTCCTTCACAGTTGTCTGCCGCCCAAAGAGTTACATGTACTCCTCACGGCTGTCCCCTGAAGCATATGGAAGTCCTGAAATGCCGGAGCGTTTGATCGACAGGATCATTCATATCGTACAGCTGCGCTGAAGACATTCTGATTTGCAACTTCGGCAGATTTATAGGACGGGGCAGGCTGCATGTCTTTCCTGCATACTACCTCCGTTACAGTAAAAGATTATTTCTAATTTTTATTAACAAACATTTTGACTAATAATTTTTTATAGATTCAGTTAAATTTAAAAATTTAGTATTTGTACTTTTAAATTTATTAAAAATATATTTTTATAATTATATATAATTTATATCATTAAAATTAATTAAATTTATCAAAATTATTCATCAAATCCATAGTTAACAAAGTTAAAAATAAATTTCTATCGACACTAAGGTAGTACTTACATTGAGATGCTGAAAGCAGTCTTTGAACTCTGATGAGTGACGAGCGATGGCCTCCTTGGCACTTAAATAGTACTGAAAATAGTACGGAAATTTTCTCTAACCGTATTTTATTTATTTTTTTATACAGAGTACTATTTTTTATAGACAGAGAAAAACAAAAATAGAGAAAAATGATAAAACGAAAAACGAAAACAATATGACTTTTTTTCGACCTTTTCAATGGAATTATGTTTTTAGTGAAATTTTTCTTTTTTTACCGTTTTCCCTAAATATGAAAATGAGATTTCATTTGAACATGTTTTATAAAAAATAAAAAATAAAAAATTATGAACCAAACAATCTCTTATGACCTATATTATTGAGTTATGTGTTGTAAATTTACTTGCAACTTGCATTATATGTATTGTAAATGGATCATACAGTAAATATTTGATGTTTATTTTATCCATATTTCTGATGATTTTTTTCAATTACCAACTGTTTTCGTTATATTCTCGTTCGAATTGTTTTGTTTTCGAAACTATGCATTTATTCATTTATTTTTGTTTTTGTCTATGTTATAAATAAAAAATAAAAAAAGTTAACGTATTTTTTCGACCATTTTCATTTGTTTTCAACTTATCTACACGGCTAAACAGGACACCACTGAATATCCAATATTTAACCAGGGTTGGTGAGAGAACATGCCTGCATGTGTAGGCGTTGGAACCTGTGCGGGTTTTTTTTTGCAAAAGACCCACCACGGCAACACCATGGAAATCGGCACCAGATTAGGATTACAGTACATCCGGGGAGCTGAAGGTTCCCAATAAATCATACTAGTACAAAAATTCTTTCTTGGAAAATTATTCAAGGATATGTTTGTAGAAGCATTCAGTAATCACTTTCTTGCCCATATAAAAATGAACTAAGTCGAGCACAATCCCCGAAAGCCCCATCTTGAAGCTTAACCAATTGCATGTGCACTCATGGATTCCCTTTTGCTGCCCTCTCCTAGCCCGTTCTAGATCTAGCAACACTTGCTCGCAGGAGAGGCTCACGAGACCAGCTCACCGCCACGAGCAGCACGCAAATATCATAAAGCACAATAACAAGTTGCATCCAGGTCTCTCGCCTCTCGCGGCAGCGCCTAGCGCACGGCCACCTCTTCCACCCGCACTCATCAAAGTACCAGTGGCCAGTGGTTAGCACGTCGCGGTTGACAGAGACAGCGGCGCGGGCTGCGCTGCTTCCTCCACGTAGTCGCCGGCGGCCGGCTCTCCCTTTTCCGGGGAAAATGGCGCTCGCGTACGCCGTAGCACTTCTCGCCGTGTCGGCGGCCCTCTTCATGTCGGCGGCGACGGCGCAGACCTGCGACGACGAGCTGCCGCCTGAGCTAGTCGGCAACTACTCGGGGCTCGCCTGCAGCCCCGTCTGGAACAACTTCGTGCTCCGGGTACGCGCCTCTCCAGCTCTTTGCTTGGCCTTACCAGTGGCTCACCTCTCGGAGATTCTCGCCGCCGCGAGCTAGATCCACTGGGATCAGGCCTGTCACACACTCTTCAGCGACTAACAAATCTCCTCTGCTCTGCTCTCCTCTGCCGCTGCGTCCTCGACTGCAGTACGCACAGGGCAAGGACAACGTGCTGCGCGTGGTGCTGTCGACGATGTACAGCACGGGGTGGGTGGGGATGGGGTTCTCCAAGGACGGCCTCATGGTGGGCTCGAGCGCCATGGTGGGGTGGATGGGCAAGACGGGGGTCGCGCACGTCAAGCAGTTCCATCTGGGGGGCAAGACCCCGTCGCAGGTGGTCGCGGACAATGGGTTCCTGGTCTCCGACCACCGCGCCCACACCGTGATGGTGCATCAGGCCAAGATCTACCTCGCCTTCAAGCTCAGCTTCACCGAGCCGCTCAAGAGCCAGAACGTGCTGCTCGCCTTCGGTTCCGCCATCCCCGTCAACGACCGCCTCTCCATTCACCAGGACAAGACCTCCATCAAATTTGACTTCACCACAGGTCTGTCTGTCTGCCACCTAATTCATGGAAATCTAATCTTCATCCTGAATAAATAGATTTGGAAAGCTTTAGGGGAACCGCCACTAATTTTTTTTCACTGACAAAATATTTCTCTAACAGTGGATTTTGGGTAGGTTTAGTTCTGAAATTATTACTGAGTACAGTTGGGTTCTTTTGCTAATGCATCTGTTTTATTAGTGAACAGCAATATTTTGGAACATTAGCATCGTGTGACAGTTCAGCATGATCTGATCTGTGCTTCTCAAATCCAGTAACCATAACTTTGACACATAATCCTTCCGTTCTTAAATCACCTCAACTTTGATCATTTGTCTTATTCAAAAAATTATGATAAATTTCATATATTTTGTTATAATTTGCTTTATTATCAAATGTATTTGAAACACAGCTCAAAATTTTGTACATTTGAACTATTTTTTGAGTAAGATGAAGTCAATGGCAACATCATTTTAAGAATGGAGTGATAACAGTGAACTGAGGAATGCCAGAGCAGATCATCCTTCTCCTGAAAAAAAAAAACTTGCTTTGTCTGCAGGCAGTTCTTCAAGTGCATCATCCTTCCCGGAAGGTCTGAAAAGGACTCATGGGGCACTCAACTTGTTCGCGTGGGGTGTGCTCCTGCCAATCGGCGCCATTGTCGCACGATACTGTAGGAGATGGGACCCCCTGTGGTTCTACTTCCATTCTGGTATCCAGTTTGTGGGCTTCATCCTTGGTCTGGCCGGGGTTGTGGCCGGAGTATCATTGTACAACAGGATCCAAGCCAACGTTCTGGCGCATCGGGGCCTTGGCATTTTTGTGCTTGTGCTAGGCATCTTGCAGGTATGTTCATTACGAATCCTTGTATGTTTGGTTTTGAGAACACGGACAGAAGAAATGGTTACGTACTAGCTAAGTGTGCACGTTAAAAGAATAATGACCATAAATTTGCTACTCCTGATATGAATGTCCGTCTAATTGTACAGATCCTGGCCATCTTCCTGAGACCCAAGGAGGACGCAAAGTATCGGAAATTCTGGAACTGGTACCACCACTGGGTCGGCAGGCTCGCGCTCTTCTTCGCTGCGATCAACATTGTCCTCGGAATCAAGGTTGGAGGCGCAGGTAACTCGTGGAAGATTGGGTACGGATTCAACCTCGCCGTCCTTCTGATCACCGTCATCACCCTGGAAGTCCTGCTCTGGACGAGGTGGAAAAACAACAGCGGTTCGCCATATTAGCGATGATCAGTTAGGTTGATGCTGTAACTGAAGAAATGTTACTACATTCTTTCGATGTTTCAGTATGTTACTGAGCTACGAGATGTTTCATACTAGCAAAGATCTGCGGTAATATACCACATGTATGATGAGGTGTCTGGTGTGTAAAACTGCAAAAGCATGATACGATCAGCAGTGGTGTATGCCATCAGCAGTGGTGTATGTGTTGACACCTATCCTTTCGGTGCTTGTTTAGCTGTAGTATTTCAGAATGGAATGGGTGATTTGTTCGTCCCTTGCTCTGTGATTATGATGAGTAGGAGGCATCTGGAGAGGCTGACTGCTGCACGTTTCTCTTGGGTAGGCAAGGTGTTCGCAGAGTTCCCCTTGTACGACGGAGATACAGTATGCTCCTGCACGAACAAGATGCCGGAAACGGCGTTGATTTTGCACCGGTGTTGGGAGCGGAAAAAGAGCAGGGACTAGTGTTAGTACTCTCTCTATTCTAAAATATAATCTAAAATATAATTTTAAGATTAAGTCAAATTTAAATTTATATTACTTTAACCATCAATAATGTATAATTAACAATGTTTTATTATATAAAATTATATTTTTTGAATTCAATCATAAAATAAGCTTTCATAAAAAATATATTTTTATATTAAAAATTATGTGATTTTTTAGATATTATTAATAAAAATTACAATAGTTTGATTTTATTCAAACTTAAAAATGCTTATATTTTGAAACGAATGCAGCAAGTATGAAACGAATTTGAATTGCTTGCAGCTTTGCTTTCTCGGCGTAAGATGAGGTGCACCGCCGCACCGGCGAGGTGTACACAGCTGACGAAGGGATGAGACGACACCACCCATGCTGTTTACAACTCGCGGTGCCGCCGCCACGGATGCAGAAGCCTGTTCTGATCTGGAAGCATGGGGAAGATTTTTTTTTTTGAGAAAAGCATGGAAAAAAAGCATGGGGAAGAATTTGGGTGGCCAGGAAAAGCGCCAGCCGCCAGGTGCTGGCTGCCTGGTCGCAATTTCGTTGCAGGCCTCGCCCCTTCACCCGCGCCATACGGCCCTCATGCTCTCCAGAGTCGCTCCCCTGCTCGCCTCAGCTCAGACCGCGCCGTGCTGCAGCCTCGGCCTCGCCATCCGCCCTGGTCGCGCGTCGCGGCGAGAGGAGGCTCGTTCCTTTCAGCCACCGGTTCTCACCGCTGCATCAAGATTCAAGAAAAGAAGACAATTTCTTGGAGGACCATGAAAACTTGATCGCCTTGCTGAGCTCAACACCAGCCGAGTTGCGCTCGATCGCCGGCGGAAGGCGGGAGCCTCCCGCGGTTTCGAGAGAACCAGCCGCGAACCGAACGAGAGCGGTGGTTGGGTTGTCCGCGATCGGACGCTACGCAGACAAAGACAAACCGCGATGCAAGAAGATGCCTGGTGCCTCGCTTACCGTATATCCGCTCTGGTCTGGATCTGGAAGGGAGCGAGCAAGCTAGCGAGGCCCCTAGGAGATCTTATACGGGAGGAGGGATCAGGGACGGGGGAACCAGGATGATCAGATCAGGAGGCAGTTGGGTTGGGTTAGGTGACACGCACAAGCCAATTTGTTGGCGTCGTAGGCCAGCGGACCCAACCATGCCGTCAGCGACGGCGTGCGATCGTCTCTTGCGGATTCTTGTGGACGCATCCGCGGGGTTCGGAATCGCGGCCACGCAAGCATCTGCCAGCAGGCTCTATTTTTTGGTCGGTGGAATGGAGCCCCAGAGCTGAAGAAGTTAAACAAAACCGTGGTTTTCGCCGCCTCCGGTTTGACCGTATAATTGGTTTTTATTTTTAAAATATAAAAAAATTAAAAAAAAAGAATTTTGAAAACCGGTAAAATCGAACAATTGGTTTAAGTGGTGAATTTCAAACTTTAACATCTGAAAACTGATAAACCGAAGAAATCGATCGATAAATAAAAAAAATAACTAATTTACTATAGTATTTTCACCAAATTTTATTCAAATTTTTTATCTTACAATTTGGAGCAGTTTTTGATCTGTTTTCGCAGTTTTCATCCAATCGGTTCCGACCAATTTTAACGGTTCAAACAAAAACAAAATCCACTGAAGATGCCAGCAGTCAGCCGTCGCATGGGAAAGAACTGAGCAGGACCGAGAGATCTATTAGCACCCAGTTCGGTCCTCAGTTTTATTTTGGACTATCCGCTTACTTCAGGAACTTCTGTGATCAATGGCCGTGCAAGCTACGGGTACTTCAGCATGCGTGCATGTGCACGCAGTAGCTTTCACTAAGCAAACTGTAATGTTTTTGTTAGGAAATATAGCTATTACTTGGATCTATTTTAAAATTTAACCTGTGAGAGAAAAGCAAACACATTGAACTCGTAGTAACTACTCTCTACATTTCAAAATATAAGTATTTTTAGATTTAGTCAAAGTCAAACTTTTATTATTTGATCATTAACAATATATAATTAATAATGTTTTATCATTTTTTTGATTCATCATTAAATAAACTTTTATAAAAATTATATTTTTATATTAAAAATTATGTAATTTTTTAGATATTATTGGTAAAAATTAAAAGACTTTGGCCTTATTTAAAGCTAAAAATGTTTATATTTTAAAATAGAGGTAGTAAAAGTTTTCGCAATGCAAACTGTTCATTTATGAGATCAACATAAATGAATGGTCTATAATCAATTGGATCTATTTTAAAATCTACCCTGAGAGGAAGCAGCAAACACTACGAACTCTTGCCAAGATTAGAGAATTTTCTAGCCAAGCAATGCTCTGGACAAAGTGATTAGACTCAAATGTTGAAGAGACATTATTTTGTATCTGGGTAGATACTTGCCCAATTTTGTCGAAAATGTTATAAATCTGAACAGACACAATTAAACCTAATAAGAACAGACAGAGTAGTAAATAAATATTTCACAATATTCTTGATCTATAAATAACACTTTTTTGAAAACCAGAGCTGGGTATTA
>BCLG01003674.1:0-22417 GCA_001602295.1 Zoysia matrella
AGAGCTTTATAAGACTACAAGGAGAAGTATCTCAATGCAAAAGTCAATGCTTGAGTAGATAAATTGACTTAGCATCACAGAGGATCACTATGGGTTATGGCTAATTTATTAAAAAGAAGTTGCTTCATTAAATAGTTACATCAAGCCAGCACAAAACAGTCAAAACTATTTCAGAAGTTAACTTCATACACATATTTTATTTCGTGATCCTGATCCAAGTGACGATCTAGGAAAAGTAAACCAATCTTACTCAGAACAAGTGCCTGGTTGCACATATTAGTTACACTGTCCAAAGCAAGATCAATCATGGAATAAATAAAAGAGGGCATGGTATTGGCTACTCTAGAATTCCAGACATGTAAAAAAGGATAAAGTCAACAACTACTAGACTACTAGAGAGCTAGATCCTTCCAAAAACAATCTTATAATACTTAGCACATCTATATCAGCATGTATATTCATTATTTCACTAGCAGAAAATGTTAACAGATGGATGTAACTGAATGAACAAGAAGGATATAGTACCAGAACTTGAGGAATCCATGCCGCCGAAAATGCAAAGCGATATAGTTTCCTCCCAAGAAAGTCTGTACAAAACGTTGAGCAGTGAGCATTATGAGCCTGCTTGGTTGGATCAAAGTCTTGCATTTGCGAGCCAACGGGCCACCAGGCTGGTTCATCCACTCATCCTCAACATCGGCATAGAACATGTCACCAATGGCAAGGACCTCAGCTTCTGTCGAGAACTTTGGCGTAATATCCCCCACATATCTCTTCTTCGGCTCCTTCAGCTTTGCGTCCTCAGGCCACGCAGCCTCAATCTTGCCCAGCAAAATCCCCAACCCTTTCAACTTCTTTATATGCTCCTCATCAAGGAAACATGGGGGCGACGCGGCGTAACATATGAACTGATCAATGCTCACTTTCTTCCTCTTCTCTGTGAACTCCTCGTAGGACATCACGACCTTCCTCCCAATGCAATCGTTAATGTGGTCGATATCAAGCACCCGGTCGTACTGGTAATCCACCTTCTGGCTGGGCACGACCAGGATCCGGCTGAGAAGCGCCGCCATGAACATGTGCTTCTCCAAGCAAATCAGGTGGTTCGACATTTGCCCAGACAAACAGATGGCGAACAGGAACCGGTCCTTCTTGGGGTTCCACTCGATCGTTCGCCGATTGGCCGGCAATTCCTTCCGCTTGCACCCAGCAACTGGGAGATCGAGATCCAGCCCGTCCTCCGTCGCATTGCCGGCTCCGGAGCGGTGTGCTGAGAGGAGCGCCGCCTGGATCTCGCGGTTGATCTTGATCTGGCTCTGCAGCGCGGACTGTATATCGGATAGCGAGATGGGTGTGGGGGCGGAGCCATTGGCCTCGGCGGCGGGAGTCCCCGTGCGGTTGAAGAGACTCAGCAGGCCGGAGCGCTGGGAGCGGAGGAGGTAGAGCGCGTGGAGCTCAGCCTCGCGCATGCGAGAAACAGCGGGGTCGGCGGCGGGCCCGGCGGAGGGGAGGCGGATGGAGGCGGGCAGGGAGGACGCGCCGCCGAGGGAGAGGAAGAGGACGACGAAGAGGAGCGGGAGGGCGATGAACAGGAGCAGGTAGCGGCGGGACCAGAGCGCGCGGCCGAGCGACGCGGCGGCGGACGGGAGCGCCGGGCGGAGCGCGGAGACGGAAAAGGAGGCTGGGGAGCGGGAGGTGGGGGAATGGGGCTTGGTGTGGTTCTGCGGGACGAGGGTCTCGAGGTCGTCGTCCTCGTCGGAGACGGAAGGGTCGCGGTCCATGGCGGCAGCGGCGGAGGGGAGTGTCGGTGGATGCGGGAGTGAGGCGGGGCAGATAACGGGTTGGGAAAGGAAAGAAGCGGCAGGTGGATGAATGACGGTGACTGTCCAACGCAACGGTAAATGCTATCCTATACCGAAAGCGTACCAGGTGCTACCAACTTTGTTTCTTCAAATCGAAGTTTAAAACGCATGAATTGCCCATGTATTTGCTCGCTTGTGTCGATTTTGTCATTGTACATGTACTTACACAAGTGTGTAAATTATGACTATTAAAACAGCTGTTCCATTTATTTAGATAATGTTTAATAAAGATCTTCACTGACTTTTTCGATCGTTTTTTTTAATTATATCAAACAGTTTTAGCAGAAGTTTTTTTTTATTTTTTAAAGAAGATATAGAAGTGAAGTTCATGAGTCATAAAAAAGTGGTTTTTTCTGGCTCTTCGTTTCACGTCATATTATTCTATGTTATTTAGTTATATAAAATAGAAGATTTTACAGAAAAAAATGATTTACCAAATATTTTTAAAAAACCAGAGCTATAATCATAAAAGCTTCTTTTTAAAAGAAATCAAAACCGGAGCTACTTTTGAAAGAGTGAGCCCTACCAAACCATTAACCTTACAGATTGGAATGAATATCGAGAGTAATAATCAATGCTAACAAAACCATTCAAAACCGATTAGTTTTAATGATTTTCAATGAAACTGTTGCGATCAAATTTCATTGACAACTAGTTTCCGTTTTAAAATTTTCATAAACTCAAAAAATTGGAAGATTTGGGAAAATCAAAATCTGGTCAACTGCCTGAAAATCGGTCACTAATTTGGTTTCAAAATTCAAAATAAAAAAACAGTAAAAAAAAAACTGTTTTCATTTTAAAATTTGATTTTTATATTTTTAGCCCTATTTACTATTTGCTGTACTGATTTTTACTTATTTGCACGAAAATCAATGAAACCGGTGACCGCAGTTACCCGTGGCTTCAACAATAAGCTCAACCCTGGCCAACAATACAACATGATCAATTGCAAAGACGTGCACAGCAAGAGATCCGTTCATGCCACTAGGAAGAACCCGTTTTGCTCTGCTTTTGGTGGAAAAACTGTGTACATCGCACCGGGTAAATTAATGTTAGTATGTGTGATTAATATAATACTGGTGGAGACCCGATGCCATTTAGCCCGGGTGCACGTATTTTTCTCCGCTTTGGTGGGGTCGCAGGCGATGTCCTCTGCTTTTGACAGAGCAACCTCCGGCGAACACATCGGGGGTCATAGGCAGTGCGCGGCTCGAGCGGAGGAACATGTTCTTCGGCGGCGTCATACCTCCTGATTTTTGCGCTTAAGATCCACCCGGTAAACCTTTTGGACCTCCTGGTTGATGCAAACGGTGCTCGTAGGAAGAGCACGTGCTACCACTGGCGGAGCAGGAGAGGGCCAGCCGGGGCCCTGGCCCCTCTTGTGTTGGGAAAATACATCATGCATTAATACTTTTAAGTGATTATTTGAGAGATCATAAGTTTCGTTTCGTTGAGAAATTAAATTTTTTTTCCTATTTTGTTGAGAAGTTAAAAAAATTAATCGAACTAGTAATCGGCTCTCTCTTAATATTGTGTCTAGCTCCGTCACTGCATGCTACATATGTTCTTCGACGATGGCGGACGACGAGCGGGGGCTCGTGGAGCAGCAGCAGGAGGCCCTCGGGTTGAGCGTGAGGAACGCCTGTGGTCGTCGAGCTCCGGAAGCTCCGTCCTGACGCACTCGCCCGTGGAGACGTCAATGCGACGGAGGCTACGTCGAGCATGATCCAACGGTGCCACGGCGGGGGAGGAAGCGGCCGTCAATAATGCCGGCGGTAAGCGGGTCCGGCGAGCGCCGATACGTCGTTGCCGGGAACGTGGATCAATAATCCGATACGTTATAGTGCTCTTAGCGCAAGTCGTGGCTGCTCTGTGCATGGTGCACGGTGCACCCTGCTCGCCGCCGACGACATGCTGGTGTCAGCGCGAGGCGCGGCTACCCTGACCGCGCGACGGACCGCCCCCCTCACCCTTCCCCTGAGCTCGCTCGCCAGTCGCCACGGCGGGCGCGACGCGCGCATCAACGCGACGGCGGCAAGGAAACCAACCCCAACCCCACCCCGCTCGCAGCCTGCAGGCTCGTCCAGCCAACCACCCACCCCGACGTCGACATACGAACGATGCGACGGTACGTGCCGGCGAAAGCCGCCCGCCACCGGAACTCCTCCCTCCACCGCGTCGGCAAACGCGTCAACCTTGCCGACCGTGCGCCCGCGCTCCCTGGCCGGCCGGCCGCCCGCACGTGTGCGCCTGTGGTCAACCAACCACCACACTGCGCGACGGCATTGCACGCTTCTGTTTTTCTTAGTGTGACAAGGAACTGGAGGGAGTATACACAGAGTAGCGTCTGCTTGTCCGTCTTGCTTTTTCGTATTTACAAGGTACCGGCCGGCACGCATGGCCATTGCCCTGACCGGACCTGACCTGACCACAACCGACGGCGAGCGATGCGCCGTCCCTTTTCCAAAATGAAAAGCAAAGGAGCTTTTTTTTTTAAAAAAAAAGAAAAACTCTCTTCGCAGTGTCGGTGACGGGCACCTGCGAAGGAGAAGTTCATTCATCGCCTATGCGCATCATTTCCATGGCTCAAAGGGAAGCAATCTTTTTTTTTTTTCCTTGGAAGCAACCATCATCGTCGTCGTCCTGTCCTTCGTCGAAGAAGGCGAACCAGTCCACTACTCGACACCTCTATGTACACCGACGGTATCGTCGTGGGGACGGTCACTGCCGCCGTGCTCGACGGTGGGCGGATGGATGAGTCAGTGCTTGAGGCGGAGCGGCAGCGGGTGGGAGTGGGACTCGACGAGGATGGACCAGAGGATCTGCACGTCCTCGCACGGGCACGACTTCACGTCCTCGTACAGGATGTAGATCCCGCGCTCTGTTTGGACATCAGGAAAACACAGAAATATGAGCGCACAGTTCACGGAAGAAGTGAAGTGACTCAACTACTTATCCAAGAATAAGCAAGCAAACAACTAAGCAGAACAAGCAGCAGAAAGCTTGGCATGGAGCATCGCATCGCATGCAACTGCAAGAACGAGAAGAACATTGATCAACAGGAGAAGAAGTCAGGACGAAGGGCACGTACTCTTCCTCTGCGCGGAGTGCACGCGTATCCACATCCTCTTCAGCGGCGAGAGGAGGAACCGGAGCCAGCCCATCACCGCCGGCCGACGGACCGATCGGTTCTTCTTCCCCGGCTGCCGTCACCTCCTCTCCCTCATGCGCGAGCAAACGTCTCGAGACTCGAAAGAGAGCGAGGGGTAGAAGAAGCTGGGCGGAGTTGCTTGGAACCCGGGTGAACTCCGCTTTTCCACCAGTAGTGCTCCTACCGCCCCTCCCGAATACCCGATCACGCTCACTGGGCTCACGTCCGTCACCCGTGCTTCTTAAGCCCCCCCCCCCCCCCCCCCCAACCCCCCGGCTTTAAAAATCTCGGTGCGGCGTCGCCGTCCGTCCGAATCCCTCGGCGAATAAACAAGGCGCGCGACGCGAGAGCGAGGCCGAGGGTGCCTTTCGTCCGCGCTGCGCTAGCTAAGGGAAAGGGTTTCGCGGAGACGGACGGACGGCAAATGATTTTCGTAGGTCATAGTGAAGCTTTTTCGTGGCGGTCATGGCTGGCCTACCGTGTCCGGAGCACGGGCCACGAGTCTAGTTCCATCGCCTAGTTTACGTGCAATGACTGAGCTAGTACAATTCGGCAAGCAGCAGGTCTAAGTACTAATGCTGTTTCGTTCACCGTTTCTGTCGATGCATGGCTCCTGGTCGTCGTCGAGCAGTTTTACGTGGAACAAGTGATCATTCACATGTGTACAAATGGGCTTGAATCCAAACCCCATCCATGCAAATAGCAAGCTCGTCTTTTCCATTGTCATCAGCAGACTGTTGACTACACGCTCCTCTCCTGCTTTTTACTCTCTCCGTCCTCTTTTACTTATTATTTTAATATAAACACGAAGATTAAAAAAAAATAAAATATATTAAAAATAAAGAGAAAAAATATAGAGATAAAAATGTATTGAGAACAGAGAGAACGACGTATTAAAAAATAAAAATAACGAGTAAAAAAAACTTGTGAATTCTATTATCACCAGCAATTGGAACGAAGGGAGTATAATAATTCAACTTAAAAAACAGCTTTCCTGTCCTGCCAGCACGTTTCCATTGCCCACCACACCTTCACTAGGACCCCTTTCCGTCGGTGACGACCCTGCCGAACTGCTGAGCCAGAGGCCAAGAACAGTGCGACTACTTGGTGGCCGGCCCCAGGTCCATCCAAGTTGAAATCAACGTGTCGGTGTTCTGACCACCGGCACAGTAAATATACGGTCGTGAAGGATGGTGTGCCTTCGGATTCGATATGACCAAATTTAAGATAGACTCAGGGGGATTTTTAACCTGGTTCGGGCCACCCGGGTGGTGTAATACCCTACGTCCAGGGGGCGGATTATCTCGAGGATAATGTTACAAGACGGGGGCTTCTCTTCGCGGGAGAACCCTGGGTGTAGGAAAATCGGGGTCTGTTGTCTGTGTATTCTTCTTCTTCTATCGTTTCTCGGGCTTCCCTTTATATAGGAGGAGCCCCGAGGTTATATGCAATGGGTCCTACGAAATCCTGCCGTCTCGCCGACAGGTGGACCCACCCGTCGTTGTTGACATTACTTCGTTCCGTCCAGGCGCGTTCATGACCCGTCACGTCGGGCATGTCGGCGGGTACCATGATGCCTGTCCGGCGCCGCTGTGCTAGCTACAGCGCTGACCCATCGTGTCTGGCAGTCGTCGCAGCTTTCTGCTGGAGTGTCGCCTTGGTGAACCTCGTCCTGTCTCGTCGGGACGGATGGCAGCTGATCCTCGGAGTTAATGTGCCATAACGCGGTACCTGTCCTCTGGGGGTCGCTCCCGGGTGTTATCCTCAGGGTCTGAGGTCTTCGCGCCCTTGCGCGGCCATGCGATAGCCGTCGTAGATCGTTGCGGAGGGGTCAGAGCCCGTGTCATCTGACCTTCGACTTTCTCTCGTTTGGACGATCTGTCAGGTACCCGGGGTACGTGATCCCGACACAACGGTTAGACCATCGCCATTGCGCCACGAGCCCATTGGAAAAGAAAAATCGGCCACTGTTCCTTCCCCCTCAAACCAAAAATATAAGCCATTCTTCCGGAAAGAAAACGCGAAATGATGCGTGCGTGCGACCGCCGACGGGGACGGGTTCAGCATCCGACGACGGCGAGAGGAGAGCTAATAGTAAGAACTAGTGGCCGGTACGGCCTGGTGTTCCAGTGGTTGCCTCCTCGCTTTCGCCCTCGGCCCTCGCGGGGAAGAAGAAGAAGAAGCCTCCTCGCCGGCCGTACCGGCGATGATGTGCGGATCTCGTGGGGCCCGCGGGGACGTCAGTGGAATGCCAAGTCAACCTGTGTGGCCCTGGCTGACCTTATCGGATGGGATATTCTTTGCTTCAGCGGCTACTACATCAGCTAACAAACGATGAGTGCTTCTAGAACAACGTAGGTACTGAGAACGTCTAATGTCTGGCCGTGATTGAGTTTTAAGTGTCATTTTGGTGTGAGTGGCACGCCAATTTGGCATAATTGCCATTTCTATTTTCCATCAGAATCGCCACAGTTTGACTTCTTCATAAGTTGCAGGGACTATCAGTCTACTGTAGGAGCCCCGATCAACTCTGCACTTGAAGAGTTACAGTGCCTGCCTGATACTGTAGGTCTATTGACACAAAAAAAATAAAATCACAGAGCCGTCGGAGTGTATAGCACAGTGTCGAAACGTCCGGTAAACTCTCTCGAGTTTGAGTCACCTAGTTCGCCGGAGCGTTCGGTCCGATATCGGAGCGTCAGACAAGCTCTTTTGAGTTAGAGTTTTTCAACTCACCGAAGTATCTGGCAACATGCCAAACTGTCCGACAAGCCGTCTCGCATCGAGACATGAAATCTACCGAAGTGTTCGGCACTGTATCAGATTATCTGATGAACCCTCTCGAGTTTTTAGATTTACACGACGGATTGTCTAGTGGTATCGATTTAAAAAAGTTTTCAGCACATCAATTTCAATTTTTTTTCTAACTCGAAGGATTCGTTGCCCTGCGGAATAAGACCATCTCACCTAGCCTATGGCCGATTGAGAGACTGAGACGATTCTCCTCTGACGGGTCTGTCCTCCGACGAGGTTGTCTAAGTGCTGCCCAAACTCGATATTTAAGAAACATTGACGTTCTCGCACATGGCGTGCGAGCGATGCGTTGGCCCGAATTCAATTTCGACATCAACAATCATTAACAATGAAATTAAGGGCACTTTGGTTCAGCTTATCAAGCAGCTTTTTCTGAGCTATAAGCAAAAGCTCTAAAGCCCTAACATATCCTGCTCATGTCTAGTGGAGTATATGCCAGGCATAAACCGGTTTAACAGATGTTTTCAAGAGGGCTTTAACTTGTATAAAAAAAAAACTGCCCCATCACATAAGCCAAAGCCAAAGACCATTTTTCATAAAACAGAGCCATACCAAAGGGGCTAACTGAATTTATGAGATTACAAATGAACACATAACCAAAAGGTTCATCCAAATAAAAAAGTGATTCAGAAAAATAGGTTCAGATTGCGTACAGGATAACAGAAAGATATCGTTTACTTTTAGCCAGTAAAGGAAAAGATAGGATTTTGATAAATTTACTACATCAATTACCTACTTTTATACGGAGCATTTCTAATGCCAATCTATTATGCATGACTCAGTAGTTAACTTTCAGCCCACTCATTTTTGGCCAATGATCTAGTCATCAAAGCTCATTCAAGATGGTTATCCAATATGTGCAACACACTAGAAGAGAAAGTAGAGTTGCGCACTTACGAAAAGAAGCAATTGACTGTCACCATTACGCTTTGTGCAGACAGGAAAACAATGGAATGGGAAATAAAGGACACAAACACTACTATTATCTTCAATAATGGCTGCAAAGTTGGTGCAAATATGGCCCCAGTTCCCAGCTAAATGTTTTCCGTACAACCTCATTTTAAACATGCAACACACAATAATTGTAAACACTGCAGCAGTGTAGACATTGTTCAGTATTCTATATTAAGCTTTTGATCAAAAGGTGCGAAAGTGAAGGACATGATAATACATCAACAGAGCACTAAAACCCTCTGTCATATTTAAATGCCTCTCCCGATGCATCAAAAAGACAAAAATCTTTTGGATATTGAGCACTCAACTTTTTCAACAACCACTAAGATAGTTTAAGGAACACGAAATCCTCGCTCAGTGTTTCGTTAGAATTGCTAGACCCTATTCCGACCTACATCCCTACTGTTACTAATCATCAACTCAGAGCAGAGTTGCTGAAGAAACTTACCATCACATTTCTACCTAGCGCCTTAATCAATCTTCCATGCATGAAGCATCAAAGTGAAGCCAAAGCGCTGCGCTTGCGCCTCTTTTTCATTCTGAGAGAATGCTCTCAACAAGAATTTTTCCATGGACTGGCCAGACTGAAACAAAAACACAGCACATCCTTTCGACGAACCAAATAGCCAGTCATGCACATCCCAGAGCACATCCACGGGAAGTCCATCCACGTATATGGTCTGGTTCCCTCTGAACTTCCATGCTAGCCTCTTCACATGCAACACTCTCTTCTTGCTGATCCTGATTTCTAGGCTTGGATCCCTCGGCCCTGCAATATCACACTCTATGGAGATATGATGAACCTGGCCAATGTCCAAAAACCGAGCCTTTGCCGTATATACCTTCTTCGCATAAATGTGCTCCTTCTTGGCTATCATAACAGCACCAGAATGCAAAACATCCGGCCAAATCACGCGATCCTCCTTGACCTGCATGTCGCCAAGCACAAGGACAGCTTCATGATCATAGACCAGAGCGACGTGGAAACCTTCAAGGGGCTCTGGCCCATCTCCGAACTTGGCGTTGGATAGGTCCCAGGTGACCTCCAGATTACCACCACCCTGCACCTCCACGAGCTTGGACCCCTTCCCCTTGGAGAACAGCCAGGGCTTCACCTCCGTCTTGCAGAGGCACCTGTTCGAGAAGTCGTCGACTGAGACGGAGAGGGCCTGGCCCCCCACGGACACCCTGCTCCAGGTGACGGTGACCCTGCAAGGCTTGCCGCGCAGACGGGCGAGGTAGGCGCACTGCACCATGCTCTGGCCGCCGCCTGGAGCGGAGGCATGCGCAGCGACCTGAACACTGCTTTGACTGAAGCAAGACGCGAGATCTCTCATTGCTATGACGGTGACGGTTGGGGATCGCAACCTCCTCCTATCCTCTCCAGCGCCTTTTCGACGAACACCGGGTGCGCAGCCGCCCAGCTCCTCACTCAAATCACACACCGCCAAGGAGAGTGACTGTTTTTGGCATTTGGATTGGGCTCAGAACAAACACCTGCCTCCTGCGGAGACTGAAACAATCGTGGAATTGATCCGTCAAACACTCATCTTTGCGATGTATATCCAAAGTTTCGTCCTAGTACCAAATACCAAATGCACGCGTATCCGACCTGAAATCAGAGACAGTGACAAATTCAGAAGCCGGCCCCCGATAACCCCAACCAAGGTAGGAGAAACCAAACCTTTTCAGACGAAATCACGAACTTCCAACCGTTGTTGCTGAGGTCTAATGGGGAGCGGAGCCACCGGTTACCAAAGAACACCACCAAGAAAAGGGAGCACGGCGTCCCGGAGCTCCTTCACTCAGCATCTGCCAGAGCAAAGCAGTGGCCACTGTCGCCTAGCCCTTCCCGACCAAGAACTCACCTGCTCCACGGCAGTGTGTTTTCTCAGGCCAGGATCAGTAAAATACGAGCGCCAGCAGTGCTAGCCCGCTAGGCTCTCCTCCTTTCGCTTTCCCCGTGGTTTAGCACGTAGCGGCGGCGTTGGAGCAACCAAAAGCAAGCGGGTGGAAAGAAGCGGACAAAGCTAGGAGCTCTCCCACTGGTTGGCTTGCGGCGTTGGGGAATGCGGGCCGCAGAAAAGACGCGGAGGGGACGCAGGCGGGCAGCGAGCGAGCTGCCGAGCCCAGGCAGGTGCGGGGAGCCGGAGATGCCGCGCAGCACTGTCGCGTGTGACAGCGAGAGGTCGGCCACACCGCCGGACATGTGGGCTCCACTGGATCCGCGACTTCCGCGGCTGGGGTCGTGGCACCGAGCACCCTCCGTGCGGTATAGAAAAAGTTCGTCCTGTAGTACTCCTACATAAATGGAGAATTTTTCACGCAGCGACACCGTTCACCAGCTCTTTCACTTAAAAAGTCTACCTACTTTGAAATGCAAAATTTTCACATAAATTATGTAAAAATTTTACAAAAATCAGTTTAATTAAAAAAAACATATGAATAGAAAAAATTCCTTTAATCGAAAGAAGGCCCTAGTTTTATTCAGATTGGGACAATAGTGTTTTACCACAGATTCAGAGGCTGATGGTGAATTGCCACTGAATTCCAATTTTTGTATTGTAGCCATAAGTTAATTTTAAATTTTACATTTTAGCCATAGCTCCTTTTAGTGCCGGTGTTAATTTTGTTGTGCAAAGAAAATTAATGGTTTGTAATTTTATCACAGTTTTGATGGTATGCATTGTTTTGTAATGTTTTAGAATCAAAATAATGTTATAAACATAATGTCTACCATCAAAACTGTGGTGAAATCACAATGAACAAATTTCTCTCAGTACAATAAAGTTAAAACAGTTAATGACACTAAACAGGCGTATGGCTAAAATGCAAAATTTGAAAGAAAAAAAAACATTTCTGCTCCCATTCAAATTCATTACAGGGCGTTTACCCAGAAAAAAAATCACTAGAAGGTGTGTTTGTGAGACATAATTTGATAGGTGTAGTATTTTTTTAACATATTTCTTCTGTTTGTACATTGGACTGGGCTGTCTTGGGCCTAACCCAAAAGTTTACAAATAAGGATCCATGAATCACCATGAAAATTCATACCTGTGGCTGCAGAGTGGATGTGCTTCACGCGTAGGGTTCATGCACTTGAAAAGTTCGTTTCGCAGACTCTTTTGTGACTATAAAATACTCCAAAGTTTGTTTCACAGACGTTGGAAAAAAAAGTTTGTTTCGCAGACGTTGTAAAAAAAAGTTTGTTTCGCAGACTCTTCGCCCTTGAAAAGTCTGTTTCTGATCCTGGATTAGCAACGATCATTGTTTGAGGCCAAACAGTTTCTGAGCTGTGAATCAATGGTCTACTACGTACCCCTCCACCGACTTCGGAACGACTAATTTATCTTGTAGGATTTCATGCTCGTGCATGGTAAATATTTCTAAATTATAGTTATTTTAGAAAACTAGTTTTTTTCCAGAGTGATTATTGGTTAAGATCATGCGGTGAAGAGAGAGGATCTACCGGAGTACGTTCGTTCTGGCTCTCGGTGCACGTATACGTATGGAAAATGGAGGCTGCTAGCAGATCGATCTATCGATCACCAATCCATTCATCCAAATACGCATGCCAGCCACGGCGACGTACGCAGAAGTATTCTTTCACGTTTTCCTTTCCGAAAAACAAACAAAAATACGAAACAACTTTCTTCGGCTCGCGTGCGATCGAGGAGGCGAGCTGCACATCTGGAAGATTAGTTTCGTATCCGCGTCAGGATCAGGAGCAAAACCGACCCAAGGAGCCGATGAGCTACGTAGCGATCGCAACAAACTTCGAAACAATTCTCCGGCGGCTGCTATTTCTGTTGTCAACAAACGCAAATCCATCTCTTTTTCGTCCTATAAATACAGGCTAAGTCGAGCACGTCCTCCAGTCCTCCGCGCACAATACAACCACGGTTCAATTCTTTTCCTGCTAATTCAGCGATCAGCGATGACAACGAAGGCTCTTCTCGTCATCTGCATCCTAGCTCTTCTGCATGGTCTGTAACAATGGATGCCTTTCTCATACTCTTATTTGATGGTTCCTCTCTTTTCTACTACTATGTTTTTCCATAATCCTCAACATATGTGAATTTGCATGCTGTTGATCGCCGTGTACAACAGCTGCTCATGTGGAGTCACGACGCCACCGTGACGTTCCCCCGCAGCCGTCGTACAAGATGTTTGTCTTCGGCGACAACTTCGCCGACAACGGAAACACCGATAAGGAGAGCCTGACCTGGTGGACTCGGAACTGGTACGACCCCTACGGCATGTCCGACTCCAACCACGACAACAGCCCCACCGGCCGCTTCTCCGACGGCAAGGTCCAATCTGATATCGTCGGTACGTAGCACGCACGCACTTGCAGAAAATCATCTCCGTTCGTCTCGCGCCTCAATAAGATCACATCGAATTATCACGCGTGTGGTTGTTACTAATAATCTGTAATTCTGTATTAATTCAGCGATGATCTTGGGCCACGACGAGTCCCCCGCGCCAGAAAACCTCCGTGCAGATGGCGTCGACCCGTTCGGCATGAACTTCGCCGTCACTTTCACCTACGCGAACGGCAACGACACCAACTTCGACACGCAGATCGGCAAGTTCAGACGGCTGCTGAACCACGGGCTCATCGACAGAGATATCAGCCAGTCCGTGGCGCTCGTCGCCTTCTCCGGTTTCGACTACACCGACATCCCCGACAGGAGCACCGACTACGACGCCGTGAGCACCCACACACCTCCCCTCTCCGTTACTCGCAAACTACATACTCCTACTCCACAATGCAAGTTGCTTCAACTGTTGTTGATCGATCTCGTGCACGCGTGCAGTACGTCGGCTACATCGACGACGTGACGGACGCGATCGCCAACGGCGTCTCGGACATCCTGAAGCTGGGCGTCACCAAGGTGCTGGTGAACATGCTGCAGCCGATGGGCTGCTCGCCGCGGTACACCCGGCCGATGACGAACTACACCGAGTGCATCAAGGACGAGGTCACGGAGCTCCACAACAACAAGATCAGGGCGAAGCTCGACTCCGAGGACTCCGTCCTCCTGCTCGACCTCTACGAGGCCTTCACCAGCATCATCCACCCCAAAACAGGCACCGGGTTCCTGCACCGCCACATCCCCTGCTGCGAGAGCTACGCGGTTGGCGGATACTGCGGCCAGGTTAATCGCGTCGGCAGAGAGCAGTATCAGGTGTGCGACAACCCGGAGAAGTACTTCTACTTCGACGAATGGCACCCGACGGAGGCTGGCTGGACTGCCGTCATGAGCCGTCTCGAAGGGGACATCAAGGAATTCCTGGACATCTCTGCCTAGACGGTCACCATGCATGCATGGCGTTAATTTTCTCTTAGGCAGATCAGATTCGTAGCATCTAATCTAGGCTTTAATTAGGTTTTTGTTTGGAAGAGAACTAAAGATATGGGTTTGTGTTAAGGCCTATAGGTTTAATTTTCCATTAGTTAGCACAGGTTTGTGTTAGCATCTATGGTTAATTATGCTTAATTATTAGTTAATGAACAATGTCATGAATTGGCATCTCGCTCGTTGGTCGTAATAACCAAACATCTTCCGCGGTGAAAAAGCGACGTCCGCGCTCCATGCGGCAGAGCTGATCGCCGAGTCCGCGCTCGCCAACTAAACCTTTCCGGCGCAGGAGCCAGACTCAAGGCTGAACGAGCTATTCTGTCGTGGAATCTCCGTATTGAATGGATGCGCCATTAACGGAGGAATCTTGAGAGCTGCAAGGCGCTGGGAACCACGCCATCGAGGAGCCTCCGCAAGGCAACAGGGACCTGAACTCTGAGCCAGGTGTAGTAACTGTCTTTGCCAAGTTTCCCCGGTCGCGGTCGGCAGTGAAGAAACGCATGCGACGTCCGACGTCGAGCATCAAAACCGTGCCATTTTCGTCGCGAGGTCACCTGTTGGATTTCAGATCAGAAACCTTGCCCTGCGAAACGAGTCTGCCTCGTCTCTGCCGATCTCGACGCGATGCGAGACGAGGGCGCAGATTTTCACGTGCCTGTTTCTGGCTCGCCAGATAGGGTTTTGCCTGAAACCTCTTGTTGGGGCCGCCACTTGAAACGATCGAACTAGGGACCTGGATTAGAACTGGCTCTTCACTTCATTGATTGCGAGCCTGTGGACTCGCATGTTCCTTGCACATGTCATTCGTCCAGAATTTGCACCGCGTCCATGCACCTACAAATTGAGACGTCTCGGGTTTTTTACACCAGGACAGGACAGTAGTAGTGCTGTGCGCTCCCACGGCCATACTTTCCAACCATGTCGTCCTCGCCGGAGTGTAGCCCGTGCTTGGGCATCCTGCTCTCGGAGCAGCTCGGCTACGTCCAGTGCAGCTTCTGCACCACCATCCTGCTGGTACGAAGAACGAGTTCACCCTGCTTGATGCTGTCCTGGCAAATTAGCCAACGGTCAAGTATCTGATCTCCTGGCGTGTCCATGCAGGTGAGCGTGCCATCATATAGCGACGCCCTCCAGCTGACGAAGACGGTGGCCGTGCAGTGCGGCAACTGCGCCGGCGTCCTCTCCGTCACTCTGCCGCAGCAGACGCCGACGCCGGTGGTCGAGCTGCGGTTGCCGCTGCAGGTAAGACCGCTGTGTCTCCCACTGCCCCGATAATTTACAAGGTCGCTTGATCGCGTGATGGTCCTTTAGATGAGACGAGAATGTTTACAGTTGTGCTGCTTCCATGACAAAAAAGGAGCCTGGAGTGGATCCGCCGCCGAGGGAGTCGGAGGACGAGAGCAGCGGAGAGGACAGGGAGTTGGAGGCTGAAGCAGAGGACGTCGTCTTCCCTGTCAACAAACGTAGGTGACATGAATTGCTGCGCATGCAAATTTTTAGTGGATTAGTTTTCATGCCATCGACCGTTCCGTGCATTGGCGGATTGTAGCGTCATTCGTGGATCACTAACCAAGCATACTGGTTGTTTGAAACATTTTGCAGCTCCGGTTAGGAGGCAGAGGACGCCATCAGCCTACAACTGCTTCATCAAGTAATGCCGGAACTAAGCCTGTCAATTTAGCATATCCTACAAATTTTAGCTCGTGCTTAAACATACATGCCGGCTTCATAGGAAAAGTTGTGTTGTGGCCCGAATATTCAGGGGTGTTTCAATGGACCAAGAGCAAATATGCGCAGATTTTGTAACATGAATTTTTGACAAATCTGTAGTGTTATATTACTGTGTTATTCAGGTGGGTCTGTGGAATCTCTAACGTGGTTCAAAATGTTATCAGGGAGGAGATAAGGAGGATCAAGGAAAAAGATCCTAGCATCAGCCACAAACAAGCTTTCAGTGCAGCTTCTAAAAACGTAAAACATTATTCAGCTCAAGGCCCACTATAGTTCCTTGCTTGTACAACATTGTCCACTAGAATTTCTTCATGTTAGCAAATCATCTTTTTGTTGCTTCCATTCCATGCAGTGGGCTCACTCACCACGAATCCAATAGAAGGAAAACTTAAGGATCTGCCACTGACAAAAATGCAGCGAGGTAGCCTCAAAAAAAAAAAAAAATGCAGCGAGGTGGAAAGAGGTAACGCAGTGGGCTCGCTTACCACTAATCCACGGCGTGGGAATCAAAGCAGAAGCAGTGATGTAACAAGGCTTAGTATGTTCAAATAAAACTATATTGTAGCTTCAATTAAGTGGAGTAAGATCTGACAACTCTTGTAATTAATCATCATGGTTTACAACTCTCTGATCAGTTGCCGTATGTGTTATAGGATAGTAACATCGACACACAATGTGAAAAGGTTTTCCAGAATCAATCTGAATAGAACCGTGAGCTCCAGCGGAATCAATATCTATGTAAGCAATTTGATTAACATACATGATTCAGCTGATGTGAGCTTAAACATCAGTACAAAATAAAAAAAAAGGTGGGGTAGTATAACTTAAGGGTTGACATTAAACCAACATCTCAAAGTACAAGTGAAAGCCAGGCTAGTGTATCTAAAGCATCACTCATTGGATGCTGGCATCAACCTAAGCCTTTCCCCTGAAGCTTTGTCCTGACCATTCTCCTCTGATAGAAGGGCATGAAGGTCACTTCCATTCGCCAGGCTGTTGAACTCCACTGATTTTGAGGGAAGCGCAGGGTAACGCCTCTGGCAAAGGGTCATAAGCCTCTTGATTGACTGAAGGTACTTGCGAGTAGTCTCATCGTTCATGATATGGGCAACACTATTCGTGTAGATCTTTTCTCGCGCAGAACGCTCGTGAATACCAACCATAGTGACTCCAATAGGCCACGGTGCGTTCCCAATGGCCAGCTTGATATATTGGTCCATTGCTGCTAAATAATCACGCTTCATACAGCAGTCAACAATGATGAGCAGTGCTTGACGGATGTCGTCAGGAAGAACCTACAACACATTCAAGAATAGTCGATATAAGAATTGTCATCATTTTGAGACAGAAAAAACTGTAATTATATTTAGCAGCAGATGGTAGACACAATCAATATTCAGATGTAAGCAGAAAGATCCAGCTCGACCTGTGCGGTCTGAGAAGCTGAAGCTGTGCCCTATGGAAGGAAAAAACAGAAACAGTTGTTGAATTGTAATAAATCGCGACCATGAACCAGAATTTAGTTAGAAGCTCAGTTGAATTATAAGTCAATATCCTATGTATGGATTTATCTAACAGTTATTTGGGGCCACAGCATACTAGCCAGACCCAGACCTAGAATGTTCTAATACATACAAGCAAGAAATCAGTGTGTAGAGAATTTTTTTTTCTCAAGTTTGGGCTTGAAATTCAATATGATAATACAGTCAAGTCCCTGCATGCCAAATTTTCAGAAAGTTCATTTAATCATTTTAGTATATTTGACTGTGACAATACAGTCACTCCAAATATTTAGGATGTAATAAAATCCGGTGTTGGTATGCATGCTTAAGAACTACAACAAACATGCAAATGGATGCAAAATGAACCTTGGACACTCAGAAGTAATGACATGGATCAGGTAGCCTACATCATCATTCATCACACTGATTGAGGAACAGTACATGGCTTTCATAAATGATTTTCCATGATGCGTGTAGTATTCCAATATGTAATTTCCATGCACAAAAAATAATGTGCATATCTTGAAACAAGTTAGAATGTTAGATGCTAAGCTCCTGAGCTAAGAATCACAAAAAGGTTTCATTTCAACTTGGAAGTACCAGCCTATAAATCTATCAAAATTCTGGACTAATAATCACATAAATGTTTTATTTCAACTTGAAAGTACCAGCCTATCAAACTCAGAATTTAGAATATAACATGACCTTTATTAGTTCATATGCAATAACCTTCATTTATTCACATCGGTAGTGACACTGAGAGCTCAAATGGTTGCTTAAAACGTGAAAATACAAACAAGGTTGTACTTGGCATAACAATTTTATTACAAGATGCTGTCATGGAAAATGATTTCCATGCTACTGTTCTTCCTAATCCAAATTTAGGAGCACAAAAATTGGGAAGCCCGGTGCACATAGCTCTCACCACTGCAGGGTCCGGGGGAGGGTCTAACTACTTTGGGTCTTTTGTGTGTAGCCTTTTCCTGCATTTCTGCAAGAGGCTGATTGTAGTATTGAATCTGCGACCTCATGGTCACAAGGCAACAGCTTCGCCGCTGCGCCAGGGCTCCCTTCAACCCAAATATAACTAGCATAAAGTCCTAAATTGCTTAGATATCACATCATCTAATTGCCCATAATCACGATTCCCTGATATACCATGCTATTTCTAATTTTAAATCTACCAACTCAATTAATTAGTTCAGTTTTTTTTTTATCGATGCTTCAATTTCAGATAGTTTAAACACTCAGATGCAAAATCTCAAAAGAATTCTCACCTTCTTCCTGCAGAACTCAAACAGGGGGCTGAGATACCGCGCACACTGCTTGAACGTTGCAACCATTTGCTTCCCCTTTGCTGTCCGCTTCTCCAGCTCTGACATATCATCGAGCTCCTGCTTCCACTCGTTAAGCAGCTTCTTGAAGAACACCAGAATTTTGTCTTCATTACAAAGCTCCTCAAACTTGGCCCTCATCCTATGGGCATCCTTGTCGCCATCAGCATCATCCCCACTTCCCTTGCCACCGCCGTCATCTGCGCTGTCCCCACCAGCGCCACCTTCACCACCATCACCACCGCCAACACGCTTGCCCTTGCTCTTGGCGTAGGTGTCCCTCCCTGTCTTCTGCCGCTTGCGCATCTCAATCATGTCCCGGAGGAAGTCATTTGTCTGCCCCTCGGTCATGTCGAGGTCGTCTATGTCGTCAATCACGCCGGACTTGAGCACGAGCTTGAAGCGCTCGAGCCGGGCGGCGTCGTCCTCCCCGAACAGCGTGACGGGCTCGCGCAGCACGCGGAGGCGCCGAATCACCTCGTGCCGCGGGAGGTCGAGCTCGTCGATGCGGCGCTCCTCCGCGAGCAGCGCCTCCTCCTGCGTGGACTTCTTCGCCGCGAGTGCAGGAGGGACGGACGCCGCTGCGGACCCGGGGACGGCGGCCGAAGAGGAGCTAGGGTTGGTGCTCCCCTCCGCGGCCTGAGCTCTGGCGCCCGGGTCGTTCCCGTCGGTGGGCGCCCCAGCGTCGGAGTCGGTGGAGGACGCCTTGGCCTTGACCTTGGCGAGGTGCTCGTCGCGGATCTGCTGGAGCTTCTTCTGCTCCAGCTCCGACCGACGGACGAAGTTCTTACCTCCAAAGCCGGCCGCAGTGGCCTTCCGCTTCTTCGCCAGCTCCTGCTTCAGCAGATCCATCGCGCCGGCTTCGATTCTCCAGGGAGAGCCGGATAGAAGGTTCCGCCGCCGTGCCTGTTCCCTTTTGTATTTGACGCCGCCCTCTCCGTCCCCGCGCCCGGTCTCCTCTCCGATTTTTTTCCCCCTCTGTTGCGTTGGCCAGAAAAATAAAATTATGGAGGGGCAAATGAGTCTTTTCTCTTTTCATTTAACACGTTGAAGCCATAAAATGAATAACAGTGGATATCAAGGGAAAATTTAAGATTCATGGCTAACAATAAAAATTGAAAATAAATAATCTGAAGTTTCTTATGGGTGATAAAGAATTGCGATTCAAATGGTTTTCAATTTATAATGTATTTTTATAAAAAAAATTAGAACAGCTTGCGAGTATGAATCTATTATAATAGACCCCTCTGCTAGTTTGCTATTATGAATCATAACAGCTTTATTTGTTTGTTTCCTTCATAATTGCCATGGGGAATAACATTGTAAACAATTGATAATCACACCATGAAAGAAAAAGAGCGAGAATTATTATAATGTATTCTCTATTCTAAAATATTGACACCGTTAACTTTTAACATCAAATTTGATTATTCGTTTTATTTTAAAAAAATTATTTTAATACATAGAACCATTAGTCTTGTCTCAAATACAACTAATGATAAAGCAAATTATTATAAAATATGGTATATTTATCATACCCTTTTTTAATAATACAAATTATCAAAGTTGTTAGAAGTTTAATATTTTAAAACTAAAGAGAGTATATTTCTAACTTAGCTAAGTGGTGGATTATGCTAGACGGGCTACTAGTCCTGCAATAATCCTCAAGGACCCCTCCATCTACGAGACTGAAGACACTGAAGTTCACTTGATGATCGGCAGCAGTGGTCGTAACTAGGTTTGAAATTCAGGGTGAGTCGAAAAAAAAAATTTCTCCACACAAGTACGAAGTGTCAACTTGGTGATTAGATGTCTAAAAAATGATTAAATTTGTAATTAAATATATAATTAAATAGTTTGGGCTGCGTGGTTGAAATTTCCCCCTTATTTTGATGTGTAACGAGCTTGATCCATTAGTTTAAAAAAGAAAGAAGGAACAGAACAGAACAGACCTTACCTTGCACGACCCATTTGGCCCATTAAATGTGCTGTCTTCCTCCGATTCCCTGCTGCTGCTCTCGACCGAACAAACCACCGCGCTGATGGCTCCGTCCTTTTTCACCATTCCACGCGTGAGCAGCTACTGCCGTTGCATTACACGAGTGAGTGACAGCGCCTCTACTCCCCCATGCGGTTCTCAACAAGATTGAAGCCTAGAGCAAGCTTAGCACCCTTTTTTTTTCTCTCTCTCTCTCTCTCCTCTCTCTCTCTACAACCGTCGACCCTGTCCACCCTCTAGCTCCGCCCATGATCAGCAGTCTCAGCGTCACGTTTGCGTAGATAGACCATGTTAGCGTTAATGGACGGGGACAACCCGAATGGCACGGACAGTGCCCCGGCCACCAAAGTCGCCGATGAAACACCGCACGATTGTCCACTCGAGATATGGTCTCTGTCTTTCTAATGTCCATATCCTTCCGGTATACATTACAATGAGCTAGAGAAACCAATGCCGTCATTGATCCTCTACGTCCATGAACAGTGGGCCAAATCTGTCACGCTTGTCGTACGTAGTTGGCGGCCACCACCAGCTGCGGCGGCAGCTTCCAGCACCACGATGCAGTTGTTGGTAGCACAGTAGAAGCGGCCTTCGAATGGCAAGGCTGAAAACTGTTAGATCTTCAGATCATTAGCCTAAGAGATGAACCATTTTTAGACATACCTTAGGTATTGAGCTCTCATCTTCTCTGTTCTTCTTGATCTTCTTGAGCTCCTTGTTGATTTCTTCTTTGTTCTAGTCACCTAAGGCTGTGGATGACCTTTCTCAGTGCTAGCAGCTCATATCGATTGGACTATTGTAGGCAATCTTCTTTTGTTAGCTTAGAGACCGCTTAGTTATTCATGATAGGACTTGCCCTCTTTATATAGGTGCTGCTGCACTATGGGGTACACCCTTCAGTGTGTTCTTTAGACGTCCAATCAAAGTCTAAATTAAATTCTTCATTAGTCAAATATGACGGCTCACCATTAATGTATTATCAAAACAAAATTGAACACTTTATCGTTAAATGCATGGTGATCACCATGTTCACACCAGCATTCTCCGTCTTGATTATCATGCTTATAAATTCATTTTTCAATGAAATAATATACAAGATAAAAAGATTACAACGATGAATTAACCATACCGTTGAAACTAAGTACTATACTATACCACCTCATATCAAATGAACCTTTTTAACTTAGGAGCTCTAAAACTTTGTACCTTAAACTTTAGTTATAGCATATGAATTCACTTCTTTAATAGATAGTACACCAAATCAATAAATTACTATAGTCAATTAAGTACTACAGAACTAATTGACCATGATTCCCGTTCCATTTCAAAGTGAACCCTTTTATATTTGGGGAGAGGGTGCTTTAAATACCTGTTATTCTAGGATCACAAGCTTTTATATCAATATATACCGACAATATGATCTTTAAACATATTGGGTGGTAAGTCTCTTACGAGCAGATCCGCAGAATTTACATTAGTGCATATTCATAAAATTTTAATGTATGATCTTAGATTATATCTTTTATAATATAGTACGCAACGTTAATATGTTTGACATCAATATTTGACTTGTTGTTACTCAAATAGATTACTGCTAACTAATTATTACAGTATTATTTTAAGTAGTTTAAAATTAACATTAACCATTTGTAATTCCGAGATAGATTTCATTAGCTATATAACCTACCCACTGCCTCAAAACAT
>BCLG01003674.1:26848-37848 GCA_001602295.1 Zoysia matrella
GTTTTATCCACTCTTCCTAATATAGTTCTGAAGTAGGAGTACTCATCTTTATTGACGTAAATGTTCCAGTGTTTTTGAAGTCATATGATGCTACTATTTGTATGTTGAATTTATTCCTTGATCTTCTGCAGTTTCGTTTCACTTTTCAAGGATGAATACAAATTACCGAAGGGTTCAGTGATTGAGCTTTCGAGGGAACCAAACCATGTGCTTAAAATAAGTAGTAAGTCCTTTTTCTTTCTTAACCTTTCACTTTTGTTGGAACTTGACTGTAGGATTTGCTTTTTGATGGAAGGAAAGACTCAAAAGATTCCTTATGTCATAATGAATGTATACGTCACTTACCTGATTACCTGGCAATGGTTATACTATTTGTTCCGATATTTCTTCATATTCTCAATGCAAATAGGTAAGTCAGTAATTGGTTCAAGGATTACGATGGACTATTCATGTCTCTTTAAAAATGTAAGGATAGTAGCCCGCATTTTTCTAGATGTTTGAAGGGGTATACAAGGGGACATTTGAAACCATCTACTTTTGACTGCATAGTGCAATTAAGCCTTTGAATCAGCTTCCATAACACTTCATATCCTCTTTCCTCCACTCATTCTCGGAACTAGTGCTGCAGTGCTACCAGCACCCCACCCCTTCAGTTGTTTCTGTTCTGGTCATGGCCACCATTCGCCATGCCTCCAACAGATCCTCCCATGGCAGCCTCCAACGCTGCGCCTCCATCATCCATGGATGCCCACAGCCTCCTTAGTCTCCTGCAGCAGCACCACAGCCTCACTGCCATCTACCCTTCCTTGTCCTACTGCTTCCTTAATCGTCATCGTTAATGTGCCCACGTCACTGTCTATTTGCTCTCCCTTGTCACAGTTAGCCTCTTTTCCCATTCTTTTTCTAATAGTTGCAATATTTCTTCAGAAAATGTAAGCATTTAATATTAAAGTCTCCTAAAACACCAGAGGTTATATTTGTTTGTAAGCCATATAATCATCACGGTTCATGCCTAAAAATAATCCAAGAAAATTTATTGTTTCTTAGCGCTCATGATTAATACTCTCTTCTTCATATGTGCAGTTGAAGGCGAGGAAGTGGGGAGCATCCAGAGCAATCTCTTGTGCCAGTCTATCTTAGATCTCTATATGGGAGATGACCCATTTGACAAAAATGCAAAGGATAACATCCAAGAAAACATAGCTAGCATTCTTAAAAGTTAAAAGGGTTGTATTTGCACTTAGAATTTTCAAGGAATGTCGTGGTAATCAATTTTCAACACGCTTACATAACATTCAATCTGTGCCTGTCCTATTTTCTTCTTCCGGGCTTAAGTACCTCTGAATCAGAAAAAGGCAAAACACGACATGCCATAAAATGTGCATCTTCGATGACATTTCGGTGGTTGACTGGTGGGAATCAAATTAGTCTACTGATGCTGACTTCACTTTAAATGGCTCATAATCTACTCGTGGTAGCAGTGCAGCCAAGACATCAGGCACATAACTGAAGGACATATTCCAGAAACACAAAGTTGAGCAGCAGTGACCTTGAGAAACACAGCATCGGGAAATTTCCAGAGAACGAGGGATAGATCCATTCAATGATGGTTTTTTTTTATCATCTCTTCTTTAAAACAGCCATGAAGGACGCAGATGCTGTGCTCTGAAAAAGTGCTGAATCGTGAAGTAATCTGATACTCTGACAAGTTTCTCATACTCCTACCACGAGTTCAGAACAGGAAAAATTGCTGGACGATCTTCCAAACACCTAGAAATAGTAGTCGCCCTGGCATATCCCGTTGCGTGTTGCTGGTAGCAATTCTGTCACTGGTGCTTAGTACTATATTCGTATTAGTGCTACTGCAAGCAAATATTTCATTCTGAAATGTAGTTTTGCTCGCTGTCGCTGCATTCTGCTGACAAATAGGCACATTTTCTGATGGCACCACCTTCGTCATTCTCTCTCTGCCTTTTTCGTTTCTTGCATTCTTATGCTCCACCCAACTTGACTTCTTCACGGCTAGTGCGCGGATCGTGGCCACGCCACGCTTCCTCTTGTTGCTGGCTGCCCGTCGTTGTCGACGCGCCCACGCCCGCACGCGGACATGCTTTCCGCGACACGCTTCACCAGCAGCGCGTCGGGTTGGGCAGGGTCGAGGCCGGTTGGCAAGCCGAGTCGCCGGAGCTGAATTTGCCCATTCGGAATCCCTTTGTACCCAAGGCGGAGGCAACCCCGTCGGGGAAGGAACCTACCCACGGTGACGTCGTCGGCTTGATCGCTCGTCGTGTTTTCGCGTGGGTTTTGTCGTAGGTTCGCGTGCACGAAATCTCCGGCCTCGTTGCTTTCCCCGGCAAGGGGAGGACTGGAGGAGCAGTGCTGACGTGCCTATCTTCTTTGTTTCCATCTCTAGCTTATGGTCGTTGAATGTGTGTGCATTAAAAATGTGACGTGTCTATTTTTTTTTTCATCTCTAGCTTATGGTCGTTGAATGTATGTGCATTAAAAATGTGAAGCTTATATGTACTCTCTCTTTCTTTTTTTAATTATTATCGTCGCTATTTTTAACATCAATTTTAACTATTTATTTTATTAAAAAATTAATAAATATCGTATATTTTATTATAATTTACTTTATCATTAAAGATATTTAAATCACATCTTACAATTTTATACATTTAAATTTATTTTTTAAAATAAAATGAATGATCAGGGTAACGTCATGGGTAACGCTGATTGAAATTAAGAACAACTTCCGTCGCCAAATTAAGGATCAGGTATCTTGAAGGACTCCATCAGTTTGCTGACCAGGTAAAACCAGAAAGCACGGAGACAACAAGAAACCCAAGACCGTCTGTGTCTGCTGGCCCTTTTCTTTTCCCATCTTCCGCTGGCGAGAAAAGAACATCTTTCAGGAGAGAGATTCCTCGGTGCCCCGCGACTCGACGCGCTCGTGCGCATCCTCGTCCCACGGAGAAGACCCGTTTCTGCGTCAAACTTGAAGCGAAATCTGCGCGCCATTTTTCTCGGTTTCTTAGATTGCGGAGGCAGGGCTCGCTGGCGCTGCACAGATCTACGCAGCAGATTTAGGAGGAGCCGGAGCTGCAGGATGGGGCCGGGCGTCTCCGGCGAGGACCAGGCCGTATATGGTGAGTCTTGTGCTGTCTCTCGGAAATATCGCATCTTTTGGTCGTTCCGTTGTGTTCTTCGAGATGCTTCGTTGCCCGGTTCAATTCGTCAGTTTCGAGCATTAGGTGTTTGGACATTTTTTGGTTATTTTTTCCCTAACAATTTGAGGTGTGGAATTTTTTGAAACTAGTGTTCGTGCCCTAGCTTATCGTGTGTTATGGAGCTGCGAATGCTTGTCACTGAGGTATTCCGAGAAAGTTGGAATCTTGTTCCATTTTGAGTAGAGCACCAAGACTTGTTTTGGTTGTTTTTTCTTTTTCATTTCTTATGCTCTATAACACCGATCCAACAGTTCTGGACTTCGGTTAACTTCATCTGTGGGCTGTGGCTTCTGAATTATGATTAGCACTGCATCATTTAGAGTCTCTAGGATGTATAAAGTTACGGTTTTCGACTGGAATATAGGATCAAATTAGCTTCATTTTTGGGCACTATCTTCCAACGATGTTTTTAGATTGGTAGCAAGGAGAAACATTTTTTTTCGATAATTTCATAAATTTTAGCCTTGTCCTTGTGGTGTATGATTTCAGCAAATTCCATTCTCGAGCACGGAGGCTTTTTTCCGGACAGAGATAAATTGTTACTTTACACATATGGGTCCTTTTGAAAAACAATTATGGATGGTAGCTGTCAGGTTCCTTTTTGTTTTCATGTACTCTCTATGATTTTAAAATATTGACACTATTGATTTTTAATATTAACTTTGATTATTTATCTTATTCAAAAAAAATTCAAATATGTAAGATTTTATGATTATTTGATTTATCATTAGTGAAATTTAAATCACAACTAATAATTTTACACATGGGAATAATTTTTTTTGAATAAGACGAATGATCACAGGTGTCAATAATTTAAAACCGAAAGGAGTACATCGGAACAAATTAGGAATGTGATGGATTCTCTGTACCACCTATGTGATGAGATGAAACCAGTATTTTGAAAACACTGTTTGCAGAATGACATAAAGCTACAGAGTAGTCCACTGTTCTTACCAATTCACATGTTCCAGAGCTCCGAGAGAAACATCGCGTGGATTTGGAGAAACTAACATTGACATCACGGCCACTCAAGACATTGGCATTCTTCATGTTAGCCATTGCCCAGAGCTTGAGAAGAACATGTTCCTCTGTTCTGAAGAAAGGTGTTTGGATGAAAATCATGGTTCTTTTGGTTGTTGCTACCTGGGTTCCACTCTTATCCATTGATGGTCCACATGAAAAGGTATATCATCTATACATCTTTTGTCTGAAAAAGAATTAGAGAATTTGTGTCTCACAAGTTGAACAGTAGATACAGATGCTACATTACTAGATGCTGACTTGCGCTAATAATGAGCATATAACTTAATAGACCTTTTCACATTCTGTGGATATATATAACTATCACAAACTGAATGCTGAAGCAAATTGTTCATTTAATGTCTTCAATGCTGGATTGAAGATAGCTGCCATTTGGAAAATGTGCCACATATTGATCAAGATAATTATACCTATCACTTGTTCACATTAGTTGGCAATGTGCTTACGCTATCTCTCTTTATTGCATGCACGCTAGTTTAGTAGTGTACAAGGTCTCTTTTGCAGCTTAGATTTTTTGTCATTGATGCAGCATGTCCGGGAGCTGCTTATGTATATCCGGTTTGGAATGTGGTGGGTTGTGCTTGGGGTTGCTTCATCCATTGGATTAGGTAAGTGCAAATAGTTTTCAGATTAGCTAATTTATGCAATCGGAAGTCAATTATTGGATTAAGAATATAACATAAATTCAGTTTACATGGTTTCTTATTGCAGGTTCTGGTTTGCACACTTTTGTATTATATTTAGGCCCCCATATTGCTCTTTTTACAATAAAAGCGGTTCAGTGTGGTCGGGTTGATTTAAAAAGCGCTCCTTATGACACTATTCTCCTTAAAAGGAGTCCATCGTGGTTAGAGAAAGACTGCATGGAGTTTGGACCGCCAATATATAGGGAAACAATTACATTCAGCAAAATACTTCAAGAAGTTTATCTTGAAGCTGTTCTTTGGGGCATTGGAACTACACTTGGGGAGCTTCCGCCCTATTTTCTTTCAAGAGCAGGTTTCATTCACACTGCTTTCAACTGCACTCTATTACCTTAGTTTCTTTTAGTTGTCTACTTGATAGATCTCTTCAAGTCATCTGTTAACAAAAGATCGAGATATGCCATATACCTCTTTTCATGATAGTTCACTGAAATATGTTTATTAGCAAATTTCCTAGGCCGAGTAAAAAAAAAGTTTATATAAATTCTGTAATATTCTGCTGAGACTATAATATGTAAGAGGATGCGGTTTTTTTTATCGTGTTTTATCCTTAAACAATGATGCTTTGTTATAGATGTATAATCATCTTATTAGCTTATATAGAAGGCTGAGTCCCATTCTACTGAGAATCTGAAACACTTCAATTTCACTAAGATAAAAGTTGAAACAAGTTAAGGCTCATGGGGCTTTATCTATATATCTAAACAGTGTTGCAACTATATCACTTGCTGGGCTATGTGACTTACGAGTTAAACCCAGTAATTCATCATATAAATTTTAATTTAGGCTCCATGAATAAAAAAATAATATTGTACCATTTGTCTGAAACCATCTAATCAAATGATGCAGTCAGCCCATTGTTGCTGAACTAGTGTGTTTTGCTATATTACTGATTCCTTTCTCCTTAAATGAAACACAGCTAGAATGTCTGGCCACAAAATAGATGAGTTGGAAGAATTGAATGATTCCATTTCAGAAGGCTTTCTATCTTCAACTTTACATCAAGCCAAATGCTGGCTCATGTCGCATTCGCAGTACTTAAACTTCACTATAATCTTGCTGCTTGCTTCAGTGAGTATCTTCTATTGACATCTCGCATTTCTTTGTTCAGGACCTACATTGCTATATCACTTCTCTTTGAAATTGATGACTAGCCTCATAGCACCTTGAGGCTGTTAAGTGAATGCCATTTAAAACACCAAAAAGTCATGTTCACAGTTATGATTTGATATAGAAAGAGTACATTTCAAAATGAACCCATGGCATTATGTATTATTAAATACAAGGAGAATTATCTCATGTTTATTGGATAATATCCTTGCAGCAGTTTTCTATTATATTAACATGATATGGCATGTGGAGAAACTCTATAACCTTTTCTTCTATCAGGTGCCAAACCCTTTGTTTGATCTTGCTGGTATCTTGTGTGGACAATTTGGCATACCTTTCTGGAAGTTTTTTCTAGCAACACTAATTGGAAAGGCTATTGTTAAAGTTTTTATTCAGGTTCGGCATTTTAAAAATTCTTAGTCAATTCCTATAATGTTGAATTTTTTTTCATATTTTGTTAAGCCAGTTAACCATAATCTTACAAATTTCCTCTGCAGACAACATTGGTGATTACTCTCTGCAATAACCAACTTCTTGATTTGGTGGAGAAAAGGCTTATCTGGGCATTTGGCCACTTTCCTGGAGTACTGTCCGCACTTCCCTCTTTAACTACTAAGTTGAAGACAGTAAAGAATAAGTTCTTATCAGCTCATGTCGCTGCATCTGCTTCTGTGGCTGTGAAGGTATGTATTTTACTCTAGCAGTCATGCAGCCATCAGCTTCACTTGTTTTAATCATTATAGTGGTATGGCACTGACCAGAATTGATGGGGTGGTAGTTTTATTCTGACTTTTGTCATTGACAATACAAATAGTATATGACATGGCATATCACACTATAGAAGCTCTTGACCTAGGTGACAACTCTGATACTGATAACGGTTCGAAAAAAAAGAAAGAAAGTAATAATAGTAACTGATAAAGCATTCAACACTTTGAGCTTCTGTGGTTTCCTCTGCAACTGCAAATTAGTAGATTCTAGATTGTTGTTATCTTCATATCTGGTAGTAATCTATTGCTTATAAATGTTGTTTATTCATTTTTAGGGAAAGGAGTGGAATCTGTCGTTCTCTTTGATCTGGAATACTGTGGTGTGGATTATGGTTATAAACTTCATTATTCAGATAATCACTTCTACAGCACAGGGTTACCTCAGGTCACAACAGGAGCTAGAGATCAGTAAAAAGTTGTCGGTAATCAAACTGTCAGCATCAGAGCCGCTTTCTGACAAATCGAAGTGATTCAACTTCCGCTATTCAATCTGATTGTTCCATTTATATATACTTGCATCTGGCTTACAAAGGAAACCTACGTGAAGAATGGGTAGTTGATTTGGGAAATGAAAATCAAAGCGTTGCTATTGAAAGTGTGAAGCTACTATTCTTCAGGAAAGAACATTGATACATTGTACATAACCATCGCATGGAGCCATCCTGGCAAGACTAGGACTCTCCTGCATTACCTTGTTGCGATACTTATTGCTGCATACATTCAAAACCTCGAAAAGAGAAGAGTCTTGCTAGAGCTGAAGTTGAGTCCCAGATACACTGTGGGCTTTGTACATATAGAAACCAGTATGTTACAAAAATGGAAACACAAAAAGATCTGAATGATACTCTCTCCGTTCAAAATATAAGCATTTTTAGATTTGATCAAAGTCAAATTTTTATCACTTGACCACTAATAATGTATAATTAATAATATTTTATCATATAATTTTTTTTAAATTCACTATGAAACAAGCTTTTATAAAAATTATATTTTTTTATTATAAATTATATAATTTTCTAGATATTATTAGTAAAAGTTACTAAACTTTGATTTTATTCAAACTTAAAAATATGTTTATATTTTAGAACGGAGGGAGTGCTACTATAAGTTATGCCCCCTATTTGTCATGTTTTAATTTTGTCTCTGCATTGGCAATGATTCCTTTTCGAGATCGGCCTTTTATACAAAGTGAATTTAACATTTACTATTCATACTTTTTATATCAACATATATAAATGTTTGATGAAAAGACAAATTGTCAAATATTAAATATTAAAGTTAAAATTGACAAATATTTGTGAACAGAGGTTCGTACATTTATCGACTGTGACACGACGAGATCTCCGTTCCTCAGTGCGCACACCAAGTGCATGCCAGGTGGATAATGGAGAATGCTGCCATCTTCTCAGCCGCCATTCTCCTGTGAATTGTGGTGCTGTACAGCAGTGTTAGTTGCTGGCATGTACTACCAGAGTCCAGCTCCTGACGTTGGTGGTCTCCGACTCTCCGTGCGCCGGGCGGTGTTGATCGGCGACAAGAGAAATGAAATGGTGGGAGAAAAGGACGGCCGAGAAGAGTTCTAGATGAACCCGGCTGTTTGGACCGCGCTTTTAGCCATTTCTGGTTGCTTGATTGGAAGCGCTTGCTTGCGGATCGAGCAAATGCACTGGCTCATCGGTCAGTCAGTCGTATGATCCGAGGATTCTTGGCTGGAAATAAACAGCGCTAGAGATAGTATGCCTAAATCGAACCAGTCATTTAACTTCCTGATTTTTTTATTTAATTTAGGAGTATAAGCGTAATTGTCTAATTGAGTACTCTGTCCCTAAAAAAATGCCATTCTACAATTCAAAAATTAGGAAGTTTGCAGGTCATGTAAACCAAATACTCCGTAAATGTTTAGAGGATTATATGTGTACTAACTATATTTTTTGGGAGTAAATGGACATGTTTATTTACTGGAATTTTCCCTTTTTATAGAAAAGAATACATGCATGTACACATACCATACGAGAGGGTATAATGGTGCATGCCCAATTAATTGTTTTTGTTTTTTCTTCTCTGATACGAATACTATTAATATAATGTCGAAGCCTATCCTTTGTATATTCATTGTCTCTTTGAAATGTTGGTATTCAGGGGGTAACATGCCAAGAGTATTTTATATACGTGCTGCATAGTCATGGGCACCATATAAATATGCCCCTAACAACTCCTTTTCGGAAGTACACTAATAATGCTATTAAATTTAAGGTGCTGTTAGGCACTAATGACAAACCATTCTAGATCACTCTTTCCTCTTTCCTGCCTCGCTACTCCTGTTATCTGCTCTAGGCTCCAATTAGGTCCCTTTCAAGCCATTGTAACTACACGAGAGGTCACTAACAGGTACTCATAAAATAATCAGTATATTACTAACAAGTTGGCAGTAGGGATAACAATTGTTTAATGGTAAGGATAATCCTGGAACATAAACAAGTGCTAGGGATTAAAAAATGGTTGTGTGTAGATTGGACATTAGCCCAGCATTATAAAATGGTCCAGATGTGCTCATAGTAGCTATAATTGTAATATACTAGTCAAACAATGGTTCCCAGGCCATACAATTGCCCTAGCTACATAATTGGACCTATCACCAAGTATTACGCACCTGGTGCTGGTAAACACATCATGCATCAGGCAAGTAAAATATAAAGAACTTTTTTGTTGTGACACCAAGCTTGTGATGAAGATCAGGCTCTAGTGGAGGTGGCAACATTGCTGGGTTTGCTTGTTCATGTGGATGTGGGGCTTGAGAAAATTTTAACCTAGAAACATGATCCCAGATATAATGTAATCCTTGGGCCCAATAAAGTAAGCACAAAGAGCACAAAAAGATTAGAAGCAACTAACACCGAGTTATCTACCATAGCATTGTTTAATGGTGCAGTATAGTGAACCAACTGGACAGGAAAGAGCCTTTGGGCATCTCTTTTCTTGGATCTCATTATCATGTTTTCAGACTTTTCTAGTCCACTCCTATAACGTTGCTCTAGATAAATAATGTAGCAGAGTAGCAGCAATAATTGTATATCACACAATACACAATATGGAATATTTTTACCCAGAAAATCTATTCATCAAACATATCTAGCTATCTGTATTAAACATGTTAAATGGTAGGAGTACTATTTGTTATTTTGTCAGCATGGCTAGTTGTAAATGATACCGTGTCCATGCCAACTAGAGACTTGATACTATGAGTGCAGGTTCCATGATGTTGACATGCATGTTGGACAAACTTGATCTAAGGTGTGATTAGTCGATATTATACAAACTATTTTGACTTGGTGCTAAAAGTTAATTTTGAATACAAAGGATTATGAGTTGAATTTCTATCTAGAAGCATGTGCATTAATAAATTAAAAATACAGTCCGATGCATGTAGCTCTCACTTGTATAAGTCCCTACATTTTAAGAGACTGTTTTCAGGACTCTGCGGACCAAAAATTTTGATTAAAAAACTGGGAGAGAAGAGACAGTTAGCTGGTCCCACTTTCAAAAGGTAGATTCTGTAAGATAATCATCAGCACTAATTTCTCGACGTCATTTCCCAGGTTTGAAGCATGATCATCAGCATTACTCTACTGGTATTAGCCAATCTCATGGACGTGCTCCTTTTTTTGACACATGATCTTTTACTCCTTTTTATGTGGTTGATCTCCCACTTCTGTACTCCACTAAGTAGTACTTTTTTCTTAAAAAACAGGTAGTGCCTACTACTAACAGGTTTATAGCTCGAGTAGTTACTGAGTTTAGACCCACTTGTTTCCTTTTCTTCTCTATCTTGATATAAATGAAACGTAATGGTTTATGCACCACCAAGAAATGGTGAAGGAACTCAGCCTTTGATTCAGATGGAATAAACATATGGTTAAGGAGGTGAATTATCCTTCAGTTGCAGCTGATTCAAAGATAAAAAAGAAATAAGTTTTGTAACTTCACTAGTTTGTTATAAGGACGGGAGAAAATGAGGTCACTTCTAGCCCAATTTCAAATACAATCAAGATGACAATGTACTACCATGTATTTTATTTATTAAACCCATAATTTTTATTATATGTATATATGTGTGTGTGCACACAATGAAACTATCCTACACCCCC
>BCLG01003675.1:0-21571 GCA_001602295.1 Zoysia matrella
CGACCCCAACGCCACGCCGGAGAAGTACATCGAGCAGATCAACGCGCTGCAGCAGAAGGGCGCCGCGGTGGGCGGCATCGGGCTGCAGGGCCACGTCACCAACCCGGTGGGGGAGATCATCTGCGACGCGCTGGACAAGCTCGCCACCACCGACCTGCCCGTCTGGCTCACCGAGCTCGACGTGTCCGAGTCCGACGTCGACCTCCGCGCCGACGACCTCGAGGTGGTGCTCCGGGAGGCGTACGCGCACCCGGCCGTCGAGGGCGTCGTGTTCTGGGGGTTCATGCAGGGCAACATGTGGCGCCAGAACGCGTGCCTCGTCGACGCAGACGGCACCGTCAACGACGCCGGCGAAAGGCCAGTCATCTGAAAACATCAATGAACATCTCTGGCTTGATCTGCGAAACGACGACTAATGTGCTTTGCATCTGCAGGTTCGTCGATCTACGGAGGGAATGGACGTCGCATGCGCGCGGGCACATTGACAGCAACGGCCACTTCAAGTTCAGGGGATACCACGGGACATACATCGTGCAGCTCTCAACGGACAAAGGGCAGGTGCACAAGACGTTCTCCGTGGAGAAAGGGGACACACCCCTCGTGCTGGACATGAACCTCTGACAGACACTGAAATTGATCATTCCTAGTTAGATATACCGATTTAAAAAAATCTCATAGCTACATACTGATACATGCATACTACATAATTCTACGTTTTGTATATTTTACTTGGGTATGTGATTGTAAGAAAAATTTAAGGTATTGTATAAACCTTAAGAATCATTGGTGATGAATGAATAAAGTAAACGAGCGATTCCTCGTTCGGTACTAGACGGTACGTACTGAACTGTTGGATGCTGATGATCTCAGCACTGCAAGTCCAGTGATCCCTTTCATGAACTGCTATATTTATGGCGTTTAACAGATGCGAAATTAAAGAAACTACATACTTACCTCCGTTTACAAATACTTGGCAATTTTAACTTTTACTATTTATGCTTTGACTAATTATAATTTTAAAATTATTTCGTTAGTTAACTTATAAATAACATCATATGATTTGTTATCGTATATACTTTGAGAATGTATATTTTTTATATCTATAGGTCAAATTTTTTTTAAAAAGACGAGCGGTCAAAAAGTTTATAAAAAAGTCAAAACTGACAAGTATTTGTAAACGGAGGTAAGTATTTATCTTGTTTGGTTAGTTTATTGATTGAAGCCGAATTAAAACAAGCTGGCTTGCAGTCCCTAAACAAGTTGGGCCTCGAGTTTGTCTGACCAACTTTACTCGCCTCCATGGGCCATCAAGTCACCTTTCATGGTCTCAACATGGGCCAGTCTGTAATCCGCGCTGGGTAATTGTCTTAAGTACGGCCTGGCCCATTGTGAGAACAGTCCCTGCTCCCAGGGTACAGCAGAGTATAAAAACAGAGGAGCAGAGTGCCAGGGTACAACTCTGCTTTCGAACTCCATTTTTATGCGAAGACAGAAATCAATAAGCATCTGATAACTTCATCAACAGAAAATAATAACAGCTGAGAACAATGAAGGATGATATCATCAGCACAAAAATTATAAAGCTATTTAAAATTCCATTTCAAACATTGCGGTTGCCTGCAGCTACTTGTATCGAGTTCATGCTACCTTGTCAGCAAACAGGGATAACAAAGACCGGGACATCCCAATAGGATCACTTGTACTACTCAACTTTGTTTTTTATTATTGCTACTATACTGAGAGGTTACAAGGCACGGATAAAGGAAATTTTAAGAATTTTACAAGGGAACAACAAAGGCAGAGCTGTACATTTACACCAAGTTCTACAGCCCCATTAGGAGCCACCTTATAGGCTTATACAGGTCACGCTTGTTCACACCAGCCCTAGCGTTGCGATTACATGCAACCTTCGAAAGCAGGGCACAGCTGAACTGCTACTACTGAACCAAGCAAGCAGAAAAGAGAGAAAAAAACCCTGAAAAATTACAACGAAGAGTACGAATTAAACTAAAGAATTCCTGCACTTGCTCGCCTCTTCTCGCTGCTCGCGGACGCTCGGCGGCCGGCCGGCGCATCCCCGGCGACGCAGTGAAGGGCCGCTCAAGTTTCACCTAACCCTGAACTTAACCTTGACACGCAGGTACGAACTTCGCTGGACACACGTAGTAGTGGTATTGGTTACTACTGTACATATCCTATGGTTGTGCGAGGTCCTTGCAGGTGATTTCGCCCGCTTTGTTTGTGGACCTCGATGCCTTCCGGTGCGTTTCTTTAACCCGGCATGTTGAACATTTGGCCGGGCCACTGGATGGCGTAATTAGGAGCTTGGGGGATGGCGACCTCGTCGTCGACCATCTGGAAGTCGATGCCCACGTTCTGGAACCAGAGCGCGGCGTCCGCGGCAGGCGCCGGGAGGCTGGCATGTGCTGCATCTGCACGTGTCAAGGCAGGGAAGAAGAGGTCAGAAATGGATGTCCACAGGCCAAACTGCCAAACAGCTCAGAGAACCTCTGTATCGGTGCTACTAGTACTTCTACTTACTCTGCAGCAGGGGAATGTTGGTGGCGGCATGGCCCTGGAGCACGACGGCGTCGACCTCCAGGAGGCTGTGGCGGTGCTCGTATGCGCCCAGCACCAGATGCTGCACGATGGTCTGCACTCAAACGCGTCAATGTCTATCAACAGAGTGCTGCCTGCTCAACGAGGCGAGCGAGTAGATGGATGATAAAAACTCACCGACTGCGTCCTGTCCAGCTGCTGCAACGGGCACTCGACGCCGGCGATCTCGACCTTCACCAGGTTGAAGACGGAGTCCACGTATACGGTGCCGTGCGCCGCGCTGTACGCGTACACCTTATCACCGGGGACGCACGTCCTCGCGTGCGACGTGGTCACCTCCCACATGCGGTCGGTCATGCCTTCGCCCAGTATCTGTTCCGGCAATCGCGAAAAAAAACAGAGCAGTCTGATCAGAACCGGCACGGTGAGAAAAACCCAGCCAAATGCCTCAGGCTAGAAGAAATGAACATACCCCGCGAAGCTCGTCGGGCTTGACCGCCAGCATCCTGAGGAACTCCTGGACGTTCCTGACGCCGTGGGACGCCAGCTTCCGGTGGAACGCGCCTTCCTTGCCGATCTTCTCCAGCCTCCAGACGTCGTCGCCGAGGACAGGTGGGTAGTGCTTGCGGTAGAGCTCGCCCCTGTGGTCGCGGACGACGAACGCGTCGGTCATGGCCTCGAGGATCCTGCCACCGTCGTAGCAGCCGCCCGGCACGACGCGGACTCCGATGCGGAACTTGCGGCAGCGGACCCAGGACGAGTTGTCCGTGAACTGGAGCTCGTTCACTGTCACGCCGCGCCCGTCCCTCATCGTGTGGCTCACCTCGCCGGTGAGGAGCGGGCGCTTGCCCTCGCGCTCCTTGACGATGTTCTTCTGGAACTCATCGGTCGACCAGTTCTCGCTGTCGTCCGGCGGGAAGTCCCCGAAGACGGGGACCAGCTCGACGCGCAGCGCCTGCGGGAGCGCCGCCGGCAAGCCGGTGTCCATGTCCACGAGGATGATCTCCAGCGGGTTGCCGTTGGCGTCCTCGATCTTGCTGCCGGTGAAGATCGGCAGGTTCGGCCGGGTCCGGAACGCCAGCTTCAGCGTCGGCCGCTCGACCGGCGGGTTCTCCGGCGACCTGAACAGCGTCGGTCAAACAATGTTAGGATCGTTTCGCTCCCATCGTTCTGGACTAGCAGTCCGTGCAGGTTTGCGTGTCAAATCCTCACCTCTCGATGGAGCGTGGGGAGCTGGCCAGTCCTGCCTGGAGCTCCTCCTGCACCTGAAGGTTCACACGAAACAGAGCAATTAAGATGCTTGCTTGACTTGGCGACGTGCAAGTCGTCGCGTGATTAACAAACGGGAAGCTGCTGATTAGATTACCACGCGGCGGAGAAGGGGCTCCAGGACTCTGAACAGACTCTGCATATGCTTCGCGATCATGGCCTCCCGGATCACACTGCGATTGAACAACACAGACGAAAGCTTTAGAACCAGAGCTCGATCCCGTTGGCAAGGCGAAGACAGAGAAAAGAAAACTCACGTCGAGAACGACGGCAGGCGGCGCATCCGCTTGTCGTCGGGCTGGTCCGGGTCCTGCTCGTACCCGTTATGGAGCCGTTTCGCCATTGTTGCGCTATCAAACTGACCCCTGTTTTTCTTCTTCTTGTTTTTCTCACTACTTTTTTCGAGAGAGGGAGAGAAGAAGAGAAGACGCGGTTTTGTTCAAGCAGGAGGAAGAGGAGTGGCGCGGCTTGGAGTGTTTTCTGAGCAGGGATGCAAGGAGATCTCGAGTGGGCAATATATAGCCGCCGCAATGCGGGCCGGGCTCGGGACTGTGCGCGCGCGGGCGGGAAGATGAGAGGAAGGTGCCAGGAAGGAGGGATCGTGGGCGGAGGTTGCTTTTGCTCCAATGACGAGTACCCGAGTTGACGCCGTGTGCCGAAGACTCGCCCTCCGTCGCAGTCTCCGGCTCCCCGGCCGGCGCCGGAACATATGCCGTGCCTTCCATTGTTGCGGCGGAGAAGTCGATCTGTGTTTGAGACAAAGCGGCCGCAGTGCATACAGCGAATTGAAACTTCATTGCCTTGATGATTCAGCTGATTTTTTTTTTTTTGTGTTTAAATCAGTTAGTTTCCTGATCGTACATTCTTTTGCGAACAGCAATTTTACCGTCCTCGAAAAGACAAAAAAAGTACCACAAAGATAAATATATCTATCAAGTTATATATATGTGGCATCTTTTCAAAGATGGTTAAAAAGTTCTTAGATCGAATTATTACACATGTATTTTACATTCAAATATCTGTAACTTGTTCACATAAAAATCACCAAATTAAGGGTATTGTCTAGACTGCAAGTGATCAGCTCTGTCCTCGTCACTTACATACAGATATCAGGAACAAAGACATGAATAACCCAGTTGAGAAATTGTAACGAAAGTGTCGTTCCATGAAACTTTTCTTTTATATTTACGAGTTCAGATTCCAACCGATGCAACTGTTGAAACTGACCGTTTTTCAATAAAGGGAGTGGCGCGTCCTGTCTTTGCTACCAATTAACTAAACTAACTGATGGTCTTTTGAATCTACACAGATGCTCCAACTGAAACTAACACAAAGCATAATTAAGGTCTACTCTTAGTACACACCTGCTCTGCTACTGATGGAACTGAAACTAATTGCGCCAGACAGGAGTATCATTTTCCTAAAAGGAAACAAATACAAGTTGCTTCTACTATTTTTTCTGGCAAGCATCAGTAGCTTCCGCATTGTTGGGTTAACTATTACCTAACAACAAAATATATGACGAAAATGCTTCTGGTTTTTCTGGTTCCTGGATCTAAAATCACCGAGTAATCTTATATTTAAGCAGCAAGTGGGGCAACGAAGACGTGTTTTGGCTTGCATCTTTTCTTTAGTCCAGAACTTAGAACTCGCCATGAAATCTCTCTTTACGACGCAACTAGCTGAACTCTTCTTTGTCTCAAATATCATTATTTCACTCTCCATATTTTTCGTTAAAAAAGAAAATCAGGTCTCTCTCTCTCTCTCTCCCAATTTCAGTCCTCTTAATTGAATGTTTAATTTCTGTCATTCTTGCTCTCTTTAAAATTAAAAAAAGAAACAAAGAAAAGAATCACTTCAATCTACTCCACAGTTCAAAGTCGTGAGTAGACCTTAGAAGCCATGACCAAAGCAAAGACTAAACGGAGATGATCACATTAACTAACCTTCTAAAGATAAACTACTACAGATTAAACTGAAGCTAAAATATAGAACTCCAAACCATAAAATAGTTGTCACTTGCTGAGGCTCACGCGGTTACTTGCCACGACGCATCCGCACGCCATTGGAGCAGAGCAGCATTTTTTGTATTGGCACAGACGCGTTAACACGTCGGAAACAAGAAGACCTTGACCTGCTGCCAGTTCTCAAGTCTTGAGATGGTTGCGGAGCACCTCTGGATGCCCTGCACTCTGAAGAGGGAGGCCCCGCATGTGACCATCCATGAGCGGTCTGCTGATCGAAGCCACAGGCACTTTGGAAACCAAGCTCAGTGACGAACCAACTGTTCTCGCGAGCTTGGTAGCAGAAGATCTGGACACCATGGTCGTCCAAGGACCATGTTGTATTGTACTACTAGCTCCGGTCAGAAAACGCGTTCAAGACCTTAATTATCTTACACCTCTCGTCAAGGGGAGCCGGTAGTACAAGTAGCGCAGCAAATTAGAGTCGAAGATTTAAAAAGCTCGTGACGATCCCGATTTATGTATTCGAGAAAAAAAAACGATCCAGATTTATATTTTTCAGCTAAAGCTATCGCAGCGGACAAGTTTGAGGTGCTATCTATCCTTGATTTGGATTTCCTACGGACAAATCGTTGTCTCCCGTTGGAGCAGTTGAGGGCCGTAGTGACAGTGCCTGTCGCCGTCCTGAACGGAATCTCCGTGTCAGTCCTACGACGCGTGTAGACTTTGTGTATGTTTTTCGCCGTCAGATGTTAGCTCTGAATGAAGCTAACTCAACCGTCCGTGACGGTGAACGTCGGAATGGTGCTCCAGGAATTTCAGGAGCACAGGTTTATCCAGCAGAAAGTGTAAATAGGGAGTGATAAAAATAAAGAAAGGCTAGAAACCACTTAGTTTTATAATTAAATGCGTCAGTTTGAAGAAGAAAATCAAGAAAAGCATCTTGTTAAAAAAAAGAAATATAGCATCGGAAACGAGTCGTCAGAGTAGTATTAAAAACTGGGAAGGAAAGAAAGTTGGTGCTACCAATACTTCAGTGGCGTCTAGACCAAATTTGGTTCCATTCCGTGGGGTACCTACCTTTGAGTGACCCTTTTTGTTGCCCAAGAACCATTGTGCTCGTTCTATACTCCTAATGGGAAGACTAGTGAACTCCCTGACAATTGACCTTTGCTTTTTCTAAACTGATTGATGCTAGGAAAGTTCAAAAGGTAAAGTTTCACTCACAGATTAATCTGAAAGTGTATTTTACTATCTGAATTTTGATCCTGCGCCAACACTCGACAGTACACCTGATAGCGACCTTCTGATACCATATACTCTGCTCATTTCTCATACTAGTCCAAGTTTGAGCTCAACAGTAATCGAAACGCTGCTAGCTCCTCATTTGGTGCAGGGTGAATATTGGTATATTACCATGAAATTTCCTGCCTTCCAGCTTAAGTAGTATAGACAGCACTACAGACAGACGGCAGAGACCCCGCGACGAAGCCAAATCAGCATGTCGCCGTTTGAGTCCCTCTTGAAAACAATCAAATCAAACATGTCGCTGTTAATTTCCACGCAAATACCGCTCATCGCCACCTCAGTCCCACACAGGAACCGACACCAGGATGCAGAGACGCAGTGTTGCTTCAATGCGGAGCCAAAGCTAATTTTTTTTTTCTAAAAAAACGTTAGTACTACAATGTTTTTTCCCAGAGTTGTCCTCTCCCTCCGAACTCCAACAGGGACACGACACGCAGTTGGTGGTTGCATTTGGCAGGTGCGGCCGGTCCCAGACTCCCAGCGCGATGGCGTACTCGTGTTCGTTCATGATGCGGCTGAAAGCGAGAGAGCTGATACAAAAATGGGTGGGATGGGGTGGGGGACTGCCGCCACGGAAAAGTGCGTGAAAAATCATGCAAAGCGACCGCAGATTGCCCAGTTAAATCGATCGAGCGTGGCATCATCGACCGGGACAGATGCGTGCGGCGGCAGTGGTAACTGGTAACCAACGCCGCTGATGCAAGCCAAAGCACGCCGCCCGCTACGTGTAGGAGTGTAATCAGATCTACGTGGACGCGATTAAATTTTCGTTTCCTCTGTTTGACATTGTGCGACATGCCTCGAGACTGACATGGGTGCAGTGATGCACGCAACAGGTATATGGATTTTTTTTTTCAAAATTTTGGGGTTACCATGAAAGGGGAATAAATCTACTCTTGTTCAACACGAAACTCAGAAGAAATTTTGCAACCACGAAGAACTCGCGGAAAACTGACCGACTTTTCGCAGCTACTCTCAGGTCGCGCTCTGCAATTCGGTACGCAGCTACCTGGTGTCGACTGGAGACGAGTCGTACGTACGGCCGCTTACACCACCAAACGACACCGGCCGGCGGTCGGTCGTCCGGCTGGGACTCGCCGTGCCGTGCTCAAGCACGGACGCGCACAGCGGCCCCGGACTTTTCGATGGGAGAATTATGAAACAGCTGTTAAATTCTCCGGCGCGACCGCGGACGGGCACTACAGTACTACGCGAGAACAGGGACGGCACCAATCATGGTGTCATTCTCTCGTTCGCGTCCTTGTCGCTATCAAAGACGAAGGCTCCTCTCCGCGTGCCGACTTGCGATTTCCGGAGCCGGGCGCGCGAGCGAGATGATGATCGATGCGACGACGCCTTGTTCTCTAGCGAGACCAAACCGAGTCGATCGAGGAGCATCCAAAAACACGATGGAGGTAGCTAGTTCTTCTCGGTGACGACGAAAAGAATATGTATATTCCCTCGAACAAAATTAGCCAAAATTCCCTCGACGATCCTCAACACACCATTTTCTTCGACCAGAACGACAAGTCAAGGCGATCGACGTTCCTATCATTGTCAATCACGCGTCACAAAACCGCGTTGAATTCTGCAGCGTTAAACGAATTCCACCGCGACATGCACGCCGATCGCCTTGATTTGTCCACTGGTGCATGGGCGCCCGCTATTATTATCCCTCTCGATCCCGGCCTGGCCGCTTTTTCCAGGGTCCGAATCAGCTCGTGGCTCAGCGAATCTAGCTTAGCGGCAGCGTCGATTGGAAGCGCTGATCAAGTACAATCTGAGGCGCGCGCATGGACGCTGTCCAAGCGTGATGCTATAAGAAATTGACTGTGGCGATGGTGTGCACGTAAAAGTATGTAACTGGATAGGCCAATTAAGCGGCCACTGGACAGGCACGTAACATTTCGACAGGTGCTTTTTTGAAAAAGAACGAATCGAAATACTCGCCTCCATCACCTTTTGGGACGTGATGTGATTAGGGGTTAACTGAACGCGGCCGCTCTCAATATTTCTGGTGCAATGAACATTTAACATTACATTTGATTCGAGGTGTACGGCTGCTTTTTGTTACACTGTAGAGCTGCTTTTTTCAGACGGAACAAACGTCGCGCTTTCGAATTTGATCACCGGCTAATAATATGGTTTGTTGCCACTCATGGGCCGAAACATTGAGCCTGCTTCACGCTTCGGCCTGAAACATGAGTTCCAATCCACATCGACGATATTTTCTTACACCTAAAGGACGATCCAGCCCAGCTTTCTAATATGAACGATCCAGCCCAACCATCTTGACAGATTCGGCCTCGGCCTGACCTGGTGCAAATTATAGCCCGCTCTAGTTGTTCCCGATGCGACATCTCACAATTATATTGTTTAGAAGCTTAAACTGCTTTGTCTACCTCGATTGCGATTTTATTGAATTTGTTTGTAATAATGAACAGCAACGAGGATGCTGTGGCGGATTAGGGAGAGAAGGGGACCACGTCCAGGATGTGAGCGTGATATTTTGCTAAAAAAAGGATGTTTCCGGAAACCAACCGAGTGGTGCACGGATGGCCAGGACAAGTGCCAGTCCTGAACTCCTGATGGGCTCCCCTGTCGCTGCCGGAACCGAAACCTTCCTGTCCATGGCCTTCCTTTTCAGCCTGTCGTGGTCAGCAGGTCAGGAGACATGGAATGCGAGTTCTGAACCAACGGACGGACTTTATGGAACTTGGTTGATGCCTCTCTTTTCATCCAGGCAAATTCTTGAAAGCGCTTGTCTGTATTTCACAGAGGAACATCTCTATCCCAGCTTCAATTTGGTTACACAACTCCATCCAACTTTGAGAAGCAGAGCAACATACGCCCGAAAGCTGCAGTAAACTCATCTTGTAGAGGATATCCATTTTATTCCGTAACTGGCATTGACGCTCACACTGCACAAGCAGCTGGATCCAGGATATCTGGCAGCGTTTATTTGTCCTGAATACCATTGCGTCAAGAGAAATAGAGCTAACCAGAAGAATTAAGGCATGTACAGTGGAGAGACAGGGTCGTGTACAAAATGATGAAATTTGATGTGGAGACAGCTAAAAGACAGTTCATACAATGGGTGTCTTTTCTAGTGTTTTTAAGTTGTTTAATGCTTTTGCATGTGGCTAAGATCAATTATGTACAGTACTTCATCCATCGCAATAGAAACTTATTTCTAGGTTTTATTGACTTACGACTTTAACCAATGATTTTAATAAATTTAATAATATAAATTATATATATTATTAAAATATTTATTTTGATAAATTTAAAAGTACAAATAGTAAGTTTTTAAATCTAACTGAATCTATAGATCAAAGTATCAGTCAATAAAAACTAGAAATAAGTTTCTACTGGGACGAAGGCAGTAATTTGTATGCTATTGTATTACTATTTCATAAAAGTACATTATGCAATGGATTAGTTCACATTATTTTATTTATGAGAAAGTCAGCTCACATTGTTTTTTTAGAAATGTTAGTTCAGATCCTTGCATGTTATCTATATCCTGCACGTTATCTAATTTGGCATGCAGGGGTCAGGTAGACCATTGCCGAAGGAAAAAAGGACACACGTTAACCTGAGGTGATACAACACTGCTTCCCCGTCGCTTGGGCCTCGGCTTCAGCGTAGAGACAGACTCCTCCGCGTCGCCTTGCCAAGAGATAGAGGGGCCGTCTCTTAACTCAGCAGGGACTGTTTTGAAAAAAAAGCATCACATGGAGACGTATCCTAGCAACGTGTTGTACATGCTCTTAACAAAACACAGTACGCACCCAGCATACGGTAATAAAACACAAACGCTTAATACAACATATAGTGACGAGCAGGCTGAGCAGATAAGAAATCTTACACGAAACTAGGGAGGAAACACATCACCAAATAAGATGGGAACTTCACAACTCTAGGGAGAAGCATGGCTACACATAACTCAAGCCTTCTTGTGGATATCTTCTGGCTCACAGAGCGTACCGAACATCCAGTCCATCCAGATGGTGTAGTGGCCATAGTTGTGGCGATACGTCGTGTGGTGAATGGTATGATAGCCCGCACACATGACCGGCCAAACCTTGCCGTCAATACAATCATGAAGGTTTGCTGTCCACACGCCCTCTATGAATAAAAGGGCAATGTGTTGTGTTGGAACAAGGAAGAGGGCAAACACGTGTGGTATTGCTTGCAAAACACCATCCAATGGATGAAGCGCGAGTCCTGGAAAGCAAAAACAAAAAAGTTTAAACTGGTGCGCTCAAAATGATCATTCACAGTAAATATTGGATTTCAAAAGTCAAAGATAAGAGGAAACAAGCAATAACAAATTCACATTTGTTTGGTCTGAACCACTATTAGAACACAAAAGGAATTCTGTATCAGGTGTAGTACAAACTTACCAGCAAATGGTGACAAAGTATTTTCCTTGTTGTAAATATGGTGAGTTGCATGTAGGTACTTGTATAATGGCTTTATGTCATGCAACTCCCTGTGCATCCAGTAAACTCCAAACTCCACAAAGATGAGATATAAAGCCATATAAATGAGATACATAGAGAAACCAACTTCGCTGATGTTAAAGTAACACCGTGTCCATCCGTTCTCGATCATGAATTCAGATAAAGTTGGAAGAGCACAGTAAAACGGCATGGCCTTTGATGCGACAACTATTTGCTTCCTCATAGCTTCGGTTGTAGGGATAGAATCTGGATTAAACAAATAGGCCTCAAATAGTCAGGCGACAAATTGCATAGGCGAAGACAAAACTGCTTAGTTTTCTAGAAGTATGCTGTCAATGGACAAGTAATTATAACGATGGAAACACCCTTACATAAAAACTGAACCACAGTATTCCTAGTTATGATCTGAGATAAGATCATTTACATATTTTTCGATGAACATGCTTGCCTGTGTATGCAGTACAGTGGGGAAGGCAGTTCAATTCCACCAGGATCCTTTAACTTTGATAATTGCTATATTCGGCATGTTATATCATTTACACAATTAGGGCACTGTTATTCATTTATTATATCAATTTAACCAATGGACTTTAGTCATTATAGATCATGGTGGCCTTCCACTTATGCTAAGAATAGTACAAGAATAGAATTCAATTAAAAAAGGAACTAAATGTCAGGGCATTTTCCTCCACCTGTTATGCCTCACCAAAGAAGAAAAACAATAATTGACCCAATACAGGCAAGCAAATCAAACGATGCCAACACGACATGCTAGACTCATCATGTTCCGTACGGAGGAGTCACAGCGTCCCATCTAGTGGTCCACGGCCACCTGGTTTCAAAATATCTGCCAGTTCTCCGTTGCATTGCCACATCATTTTGAATGGGCATCTTCTGTAGAGGTGTTTATCACAGATTGCAAATTTGTAAGATAATAGTACAGAAGGGGAAGGGCGAACCAGACCACATGATAACAGTAGGTATTCCAAATACTAATGCATAAGCTTATGGTAATATTAAGTGCCCGATACAAACGTCCAAAGCACAACATGTGGTTGAGCAGAGAAGCCAGCCAAGACAATCAATTAACTATGGAGCAGACCAGAGCATTGGAAGAACCACACAGAACATTGTTTAGCAATCCAAATACATGAGTCAAGTGCTGGCTCTGTTTTCCTGTCACATCTACCTTGATGAGTGGTCTTGCCAAGAACAAGAAGAGATGGTAAAACCAGTAATTTATAGTAAAATTCATCCCCAGTTAATAGCAGAACTATAGAGTTCCTTTTTTTCTTTTTCTTTTTTTGGTTAAACTGTACAAATTTTTAGCTATGGAAAGAGGTTGTCCTCAGTTACCCAACAAATGTAAATAGCAAGGTAAACCCCAATGTCTGCTTAGTGGCTGAGTATATATATCCAGTAATTAGCATAGGCAGCCGAAGTCTTCAGGCTCACGAATGATGTGGGTTTAACAACGACAGATAAATACATTTGCACTAACATAGCCAATAAGGAATAGTAATTTAATCAACCAATTCTTCCTCCTGGATCTATTCAGATGACAGTTCTCACTACTAATGGGGCAGGGATCCAGCCCAAAACGCGACCCCAAAGCGATCTTACCACCCACCAAAATGGATTAAATAATACGTGTAAGGCAGCGGAAGATAATAATTCACCGAGAAATCCTTCTACAGTGACATGGACATCATCTGAAATTCAGTATGAGATACTGTATCGACAACAACACGTCGAGGAGCACAAAAGGCAAAGCTATCAATATCACAATCTATAAGCTTCCCCAAAGGAGCGGACATCCGGGATCGGAGGGCGCCACCTTTCCCTTTCCGCTAAATAATCCCTTGCTGCATTAGCCGAAACAGCGAAAGCTATAAAAATTGAGCCTAAATCCCTCTGGCTAGGCGCATGGTAGGGGAAATCAGATCGTAACAGGGACAAATCAGCAGCTGCAATGACTGAATCAGGAAGGCAGCGGAGAGAGACGAGGAAACCTTTGGGGATGTAGGTGTGGCGCTTCCAGTAGTAGATGACGAAGCACCAGAGGAACCTAGAGATGAAGTAGAGGAGGTAGCCGCCAACGCAATTGCGCAGCCACGACTGCACCGGGTGCGGCAGGCCGCGCCACCAATGGCTGGGTGCCACCGTGCTGAGGACGATCTCGTTGTACCACTCCGTCTCGACGACGAAGTGCTGCAGGTAATCGCCACCGACGTGCTCAACCGCCGCCGCCATTGCAGGCGGGAATCCGCCCACGGAGTGGTGCAATCACTCTGGTTGGGGTGCGGAAGCGTGGAGGTCTGGGGTTTAAAATGGATACATGTGGCAGGCAGGGCTTGTGGTGCCGCCAGGTGGAGACAATGGCACTGTATAAAAAAAAACTTGGCCGTCTTGTAAAAAAAAAAAAACTACTACTAGCTGCCAGGGACATACTTCTACTTGGTCTAATAAAAGGGAAATATACATTTATATTGTTTTTTTAAATAGCAGCATTCTCTACTAGTAACAGTAACAGTGCTAATATGTTTTGCACACAACACACTAAGATTCTCAGACTCCCGAGCTGGTCGTTGTAATGATGTCAAAATTTAAAAACAAGATGGGATAAATAATATCAATTACTCCTATATGGGTAGAGATAAAATGAACAGTACGATAGTCTTTTATCTCTCAAATATTTTTATTTTGAGATGTTAGAATCACTTAAGGTTCCTTTGGAACACATTAATTTCACGGAAATTATACAGGAGTTTTATATGAACTAATTCAATTTCATAAGAAAAATGTAGGATTTAGAAAAACAAAACCCTTCATTCTAAAGGGGACCTTATATTTGAAATGGAAGGAATATAGTTTTTTTCTGATAGAACATATCTACTTGGGTTCATTTTATTATTTATACTCCTTTGAACTCATAATTTTTTACGGTTTAAATAAAATTTAGGTTAGACTTTGAGAATATAAATTACAAATGAGTTGTTTTGAAAAAATTTAATACTTCAGAAGAGAAAGTCAAATGTCAATATCAACGGAGAAATTGAGCCGAGTAGAGGACTAGAGGAGGGTGGCTAAGAACGTAGTGTGGCTATAATGGTTTCAGTTTTCCTCGTGTCGTCTTCGTTGAGATTCCGCGACTGGATGTTCACGTGGGCCTCCCCACCGCCTGCCCAAATTCAAAACAAGCAATGCTATATTTAAAAACAAAATCTTACAAACAACTTACGCACTAATTAAAAAAAACTCGTACGCACTAATTAAAAAAACAGATTTACATGTGTTGAATTCACTGCTTATATGAATAATTTGTATAATTTATATCTAAATAGAGCATTTTTCGTACAAAACACTTGGCTGTAGCCTGTACTGTATCAAAAGGAGGAGCCGCAGGACGCATCATGGACTATTTCACCAACCTTATTGTCCTTGCCTCTTTTTATTAAAAAAAAGAAAAGAAACATAGTACAATGTTCTTCTGATGCCATCGTGAAGAAGCCCACTGACACATGGGCCCTTCCTGGAATTAGATGCAAACCGTGGTGCGCCGCAGGTATTGCAAGGATCGAATACACCACTGGGTTTCGCCGATGAAACATTCCTTGCGACTGTGCACACAGGGTGTTTAGGGGAAACGACGCGCATTTGTCGTGACGAAGCCCGTGGACATGTCGCCGGTCGCCCACGCACGTTATCCTTCAAACAAGCATAGTCCAATGCCCGTGCTCTGCAACGTGAAAAACAATTTAGTAGTTCCGACCACTATGTTTAAACTAATTGTACTGTAATGGTTCACACTATTAATAACACAGTCTATACGGTCTAATGCCCATGTGTTGTTGCGTGCAATGAAAATTACATCATAATATAAAAAATAATGCAAGGGTGACATACTATCTCTAACAGAAACAAAGATTACGATATAGAATCGTTTATGGCAACCTAATCGTCAACAAGTTTATGCTAGATTGAATTTCAAAAAATTTCAATGCGTAAGAGGAATATTGGAGGAATTTATCTACTCCTACTCATCTAGGAATATGAAGTAACATTATAAGAGTATTTTATAGCACGTAAACAATAAGAATTCAGAGTGATGACAAGCTCCAATATTAGATGATATATAGACTACATATCATGTCCAAAAGAAAAAAGAAAAAAAAAATCTGTCTTTCAAACATTTCAACATTCAAGCGAGCAGACAGGCTCATATGCATTAAGTTCAATACAATGGCCATGACTCAGTTTGAGGCAAATCAGATTTCTCCTATTATAAGATATACTTCTTGTGCTATCATATGAACTAATCATATAAGGAATTGCCTGTGTTTCTTATATGACTAATGAAGTAATGATTAATGAATGCCTCAATATAATTTTGATATGACATGTTAGCGGATACAGTCCTCAATAGGCCTATAAGAGAAGCCAGAGTTCAATACAAACATAGCAGACGCAAAGTTACTGATTACTATAGCTCTTTTATGCTTCAAGAAAAAGAATTGTATTGCCTAACAGTGTGTTTCGCAAGCATCACAAAACTAACAAATCAATGGGTCTAGTTTTTTTAGTTTCATAGTATGTTGTCACAGTAACATTTTTTTTCCCATTCAAGGGCATTTAAATCATGGAATCAGATTCCAAGTAACTTTTTCTCTGACACAGAATGGACACAAAACTTTCCAATAATATACTCAAAACAAAATCGCGTTCAGCACCTGGCGAATCCTCGGCTCAAATTTGCTTAGGTGACTCTCCAGTCCAATGATACAAGATCAAATATGCACTAATGTTTTCATTATGATGATCTAGAAGACATTTAGTTTGCAGTTACAATTTTCAAAGAACGTAGAAATCCTGCTGCCTCTTAAAGCCAAACCTGCCTTGGTTACCACAATTAACAAACATTTAACTCAAATTTTGACCTCTGCACTTACACTATCAGCTTCATCCTACATAATCACCGCACTACGATGCTAGAATACAAGCTAATTCCGAATTAAATTGTCACAAAAAGAAGTGCGTAAACTATCTACAGCATAACGACACCAAATACAGCTCAAACCAGTAAGAATGCAGTCTAAACAAGCGTGCAGGAATAAGCTTCAGGCGTAGTATGATTTACCTCTTTGAGATGACTGCCAAATAAGAACAGAGCTCGCGGGATTGAGCTACACGACAGCTTTGGGCAGGCCGGGGCGGCGGCAGCGTGGACCGGCAAGTCGACGCAGCTCACACAGCTAGGAGCTCACAGTGGCTCCCGGGAGGCCAGGTTAAGGCTCTGGTGCCCCTGAGCATGCCATTCTCCCACATCCGGCGTAGCTGCTGCCATTGCCCAGATTTTAGTAGGCAATACAAAGACGGCGCGGGGAAGAGAGAGTCCGCCCGCTCGGTGGTCGGCCGCGCGGAGCCGGCGGTACGTGGCTAGAGGGAGCCCGCCCGCTCGGTGCGCTGGGAGAAGAGGGGTGGCTTGCGGCACGAGATAGATCAGCTTCGACCTCTAGATCAGCTTCGACCTCTCTGCTTCCCGCATATCTCACCATCCCCACTAGCTGCGGTCTCAACCCCCCAAATCCACTTCTCAGAACCGTACGCAAGATCGAGAGGGTGTGCCGGGAGATGATACCGAGGGGTACGCTCTGCCAACCCCTTAATCTCCCACCCCAAGCTCCATCTCTCCGATCTCCACTCTGCGCCGAGGGGATGAGGCGGCGGCGGAAGCAAGCCGCGTGTGAGGAGCAGGGCGAGCGGAAGTGGTGGTGGTGGGGATGGGGATGACAAGCGGGTGGGCAGCTACACTCGCATCGGAGGCGACGCGCGCTCGCCTCAGGCCCACCTGTCGGCGCGGATGGGAGACGACGGAAGATGTCCGCCTGCCCGCCTCACACTCCCTCCTTTTAAGGAGTAAAGAAATAGCTGCCCGCATGCCGGGTCTGGATTAAGGTTTTATACACTTTTTGTACTCCAGTAGAAAACAATCTGTTAGTTGAAAAAAACGAGTAGTTTACCATTTTTGCTACAATACAGGATTTAGTTCCGGATAAAAATCAATTATCCGATAAGATCAAGCTAAATTGATTTCACTAATTTTTACTATTTTTTAAGAGTAAATTTCACAAACCTACATGTATTTTAGCAATATCATCACAAAACTACAGATTTAACCTATAGTTTTAAAAAATTACAAATTTGTTAAGTAAATTACAGAAACATTGCATAAAATTTGTAGTTTTGTAATAAATTAAATATAAAATTTGTAGTTTTATAATAAATTGGATATAAAATCTGTAGTTTTGTGATAAATTAGATACAAAATCTATAGTTTTTTGAAATTGATAATATTGATAAAATACTTGTAGTTTTGTGAAATTTAATTTTTTAAGCATAGTGTGAATGCGAATGCGACCATGACCCAACCGTACCGAACGGACGCCTAGACATGGGACCTGGCGTAAAATGTTTTTTTTTTAAAAAAATATGAAGAGGCTCTTTGAAGGAACACAGACGCATCAAGAGGCTCGTAGCGTTAAGGAACAGCTAGCTTTGTACGATGCTGATCTCGGTCCTTTTTTTGCTGGCTAGCGTACGTACTACTACCACTACAGGCTGTGCTAGGTTTCAATCACATAGCTACGTCGTTTTCAAAATTACTTTTTTTTTAAAAAAAAATTATCTTATCATCCCTGTAGGCTGTAGCTACCCCTCCTCGTGCAAGGTGACGCACCCAAGGTTTGAGCCGCGAAAACCATTGTACCGGAAAAAAATGGTTACAGTAAATCGTAAAAATCAGACAAATTTAAAAATTATAATTTTTTTAAAAAAATCGTTCGATTTTTTTATCGACTAATTTTTTTTTAAGGAAGATTATGCGACGAAGCGAGACAGGTAGTACTAGTAACAAGGCCCACTGGTGTCGAACAAAGCAGCAGGAGGAGACCAAATCTGTAGCTGGGCTACTCTGGGAAGAGACCAGCCCAGATACGTTAAGCTTAAATGGGCTGCGATATCTAAGGCCGACAATGGGCCCACGATGACAACGGAAGTTAGCTGAACCTCTTTGGGACCCAAATTACAAGCCCGAAGAGGCCGTCCACTAAGCCGCAAAAGGAAAAAAAGGCCGTCCACTGTTCCGGGCCCTTGTTCCGGGGCCTCCGCCTCCGGGCTTCCCGCGCGAGACCCCCTCCGCCTCCGGGCTTCCAGCGCGAGACCGCCCCCCCTAAATGATAAGGTCCTTGGCGTCTGTACCCACGCGAGCTCTCTCGCTCCACTGCAGCTTGGGGGACCGAACCGAACAGAGCAGCGGCACTCCATGAGCTCGGCTGCTCGACGCTCATGGGGAGGAACAGAGGGCGCATCAGTACCCAACAGGCGTCGCCGTCAGTACGCAACGCACAGTCTCACTCCAGATAAGATGGTCCAAGTACACAGCTTCATGGTACTAACTCCGTTTTTATCGACGCCAGCCAGGCGAGGCCGGTTCGATCGAGTGGTGCTTGGCTTTTGTGGCAGATCTAGCTCGATGTCCACGAGCGAGTGGACACAGTGAAACGGCACTGTTGCCAGGAACGGCTCGCGCTGGCTAACCACTTCACTGTTGTGTCGATCGTCTTGCATGTGCCGTGCTTTCAGTTTTGAGTTGGGACTTGGGCGTAGTACTAAGTAGCCAGTGCCAGATTTTAGGGCCAGAGGGAAGCTAAAAATTAGGGCCTCTGTTTCTTATTGATGAGCTGCTATACTGTTAATAATCATCATCGTTTCTATCGTGTACTGATACTATATACTCCTTTCGGTTTATTATTTAAAATTAGTCAAACATTGAGAATATAAACTATAAATAACTTTTAACATATTAAGTTTTAAAATATAAAAATTATATGATTAAATTTATCTTACAAAGTACTTTTATAAAAACATAAATACGTTACTTTTTAATAAATATTTTTATAAAAAATAGAAGTCAAAGTTATGTTTTAAACACCATATTATTGTTCAAAACGACTTTTTTTGTGAATCGAAGGGAGTACAATTATACTGCAGCAAGAAAGGTAGCTTTTAAGTTTTACTTATGATTTTAATTGTGCGATGGTATGTAAAACTTATTCAAAGTGAAACGAATCATTAAAGAAATAAAAAAAATGAAATTTATATACGTATGTCCACTGTGTTGAGGGCCCTCTACCTCGAGGGGTCCTGGCGACCGCCAGCACACTAGCGCAGCAGTGTTACTACAGTTACATGCATGATGGATGCATGGCATCTCACGATCTCAGCGGCCAGGTCCCAGGTTGGACGCGACGCGAGATCGAGCCGGCCGATACCGATCCATCACCCAGCCCTTGCTCGGGTTGCCTGGACCAGCACCGGACTACTGGCCATGGCGCCATGTGTGGCGTGTGTCGCTGATCAGTTTGTATAGTTGTGCGCGCCGCTCTACATCTACCCTTGCGTACTGTTGCAGTTACTGTTGCTCTGGAGTATATACCGCACGGTACTACGGTAGAGTGCTATAGTTCTGTAGGAGGACTTCGTACAGCGGCCATCACGAGTCCTTTTTTCTGGCCACAGCTGCACTGCAGCTGGTGTTTTCTGTATGCCTGTGCCAGTCGGGTTTCAATAGAAACGAGAAATACAGGAGCAGAGGCAGAGGCTCCTCCAGAAGTTCGGCAGGAGTCGTGGATGACGACGAGAGGCCGGCCGGTGCCGAAATGCACTGCTACCGCTGCTGTTGCTGCAATGATCGTTATGGCCCGACTGGATGCGGCTCCGGGACCCGGCGATCTTTCATGGCGTCGAGGTAGATCGGGCTGTTTTGTTAGTACAGGGCGCCACGCAGCCGTGCCGTGAGATGCGAGGACGCAAGTGCAGGCGCGCAGCTTTCAGGCTTCAGTGGAACTTTGGTTATCGCTGGGACGGGGAGAGAGCAATAATTGAAGCTTTCATCGTTGCTTGGCTGACTTGGAGAGTTGGAGTACGAGTACAACAGAACGAACACGGACGAATGGGGGCGACTTTGGGCAGGGATCGTCGCCGTCGCCCATGGCGGCTCGCCGCAGAAGCAACCGGTCTGCCGGGAACTCGCAAATCGCAACGAACTCGGTATCGTCGTGCAGCCGGCCTGCCGATTAGACGTCCGTCTTGTCATGTGGGCGTGCTGCAGCCTTATTAGAGGTCTGGAGTTCTTAATCGCCCCGATGGGCAGCTTTACAATTGCTGTGCCTTCACTGGATCGTTGATTCTTTAGCAACGAAGAAATAATTGCCAATGCAATCGCGCTTCATATGGTTCCAGCGATAAATGATTAGTGCTAGCAACATGATGCATTGTTGTACGACTCACATTTTCACAGTGCGGCTGTCCTTCCCAAGACAAAGTCATCATCCACTCACACCATTCCGACAACCTTTTTTTTCACACGAGACGGCGGTACGGCTACTCTCAATACTACCAAAATCAAGGCCTGGTCTAGTTAAAAGCACGAGTAAATATGATCAGAATCAGAGCCACGATGTACGAGCCAAGCCCATCATCACAGCAGATCCAACGGACGGCCCTCAGGCCCCTCACAAATCCACCCCACGCCAAAGTTTTTGAAAGAAAAACATTAGCAAAGCACGCATCTTAAGGCAAACCAAAAGGAATCAGTGGCTCGTGGCGCCGCTGTCCGACTCGGCGGGCGAGTCAGAGACGCCGGAGGACTCGTCCACGGACTCGTGCGACGGCGACGCCTCCCCGGACGCGCGGATCTCGTCGATCATCTTGACGACGTACCCGATCTTGGGCCGCTGGTCGGGCGCCGCGGCGGCGCAGCTCAGCGCGAGCTGCAGCATCGCGACCATCTCCTCCTCGATGCCCTTGTCCTTCATCAGCTCCAGGTCGAACACCTCGGAGGTCCACTCCTCGCGCACCACCGACTGCACCCACCGCGGCAGCTCCACCAACACGCCGCCGTTCGGGAGCTCGCTGCCGGGGAACCGCCCCGTCAGGAGCTCG